>JAKWJD010001762.1:3994742-4243814 GCA_027705065.1 Solanum peruvianum | reverse complement strand
AAAATAACCTTACACATCCAATCAATCAACAATGCCCTCATTCCCAATTATTCACAATGAAATTAATTTGATTACCCAACTTATTACATGAAGAAAAAAGAAAGGGACCTTTTTTTCCCTTCATGGAAGAAAACACTGAATTAACTATATTATTACTGTATAGATGTGCATCCTCATCAGTTCATTGACACCATTGCCTTTGATTTAGTTTACTATTTTGCCAAACATTTCAGCTGCTAATAGGGAAGGCAATGCTATCATTATTTTGTTTCACAAAAAAAAAAATAGGTTATTGTGGTAGGCTACAACATAAACCTCATAGATCAAGAGCAAGTATGAGCAACTGAACACATGGGTAACTAAAGAGGTCAACACCCCCTATGGTATTAGCCTCTGGAATCCATTAGAATATTCTGGCAGTTCCTCAGTAATCAATCAACTGTCAAAGTTCGAAATGGTAGAAAAACAAGTTTTTGATTTATAAATGGGTGCTGTGAGCTTAAAAGAACTCTTCCCTGACATCTTTGTTTTGGCTCAACACCATTAGAAAACTGTTGCTGAAATGTGGTCACCACAAGGATGGAAACGAATGACTGGGAAATTCCCAGAATGATTGAACTTTTCAAACTACTGAGAGTTTCCAAGGAAACCAACCAGGTGAAGACTATTTATGGTGCCATGGGCACAACAAAGGAAGATACAGGGTGAAGGATATAAGCAAACAAGTCTTATGGAGAATCAAGACTTCAATGACCTTGGAAGCAAATTTGGAGAGTCAAAGTGCCACCAAAGTGTGCATGCTTCACCTGGATGCTAGTCAATGAAGCAGTTCTGACATTGGGACAATGTGGCCAAGAGAGTTGCAACAGATGCTCCTTAAGTTGTAAGGATACAGAGACAGTAAAAACCTCTTCTACACTTCTACACTGCAATTCACTGTTCAACTGTGGGCAGATTTTCCTTAATCTCAGAGGCATTTCCTGGAGTATGCCTAGTAAGATTGCTGAGAGATTCTTTTCAGTTGGGAGGAGGCTGGAGTTGGGGCTATAAACAGAGAAAGATGGAGGATAAGACCTGCTTGTATATGGCGGACTATATAGAGAGAGAGAAATGATATGATGTTTTGAAAATGGGACAAACCTTCAGGAAGTCAAGCTTAAATGTATTTTGTTGTTCTTTTTTTGGTATACAAATGTTTACTCCAATGAGACTGAGTCAATCATAGATGGTTTAGGGTCCATCTAGTTCCTGGCTTGGCATTGGAAGGACTTTAATCTTTTTCTTGTTTTTGTAAATATGGTTTTCAGAACTACCTAAGTACTGACTGAAATACAATGTTACTAGTGTCAAAAAAAAAAAAAACGTTATTTGTGGTAGGCTTCAACATAAACCTCATAGATCAAAAATTACATATTTTTTCACACATCATTTATCATTATATTCCATGTCGACATAATGCCACAGCATATTGTTAGGTTTCTGAAATATTTAGGTGTGTGGCTCGCATTATGTACTACAACTACAACTCTACTACTACTACTATGACTCAATCATAAACAAAACTTCTCATAAGACACGTCATTCACACATTTTGGCATTTAGTAGGAGTCTGAGTTACCACTAACCACAGTTCCCTGGTCTAACCCTTCCAAGCAGCAATGTTTTTTCTGAAACTTCCCTTCCAAGGCAGCCTAGACTAATATATAACATCAAATAGTATACATAAAGAAGCGGACTCAACCATAAATGCAACTGTGTTTCATGATTCTTGGCATATTTTTCATTACCAAGACATTCAGTAAGCAATGGCTCTTTATTAAGAAAGAAAAGAAACAAACAAACAAAAACCAAAGTGAAATTGCCCTTCTTCTCTTATAATATATACTACCACTACTACTAGTACTATGCCTGAATCATAAGCCATTTAAACCAGACTTATCATAAAACACGCCATATATCACACATCTTGGCATTTAGTAGGAGACTGAGTGATCACCAACCATAATTCACTAGCCTAACCCCTACGAGGCAGCAATTTTGACTAGAATATAACAAATATTATATTTGAAGAAGTTAGTCAAGCAGTATTGCAATTGTATTTCCTAATTCTTGGCATATTTCATAACTACACTAATCAAGTAAGCAATGGCTCTAAAGTAGGAAACAAACAAAAACTGAAGCGAGTTCGGCCTTATCCTACCTAAGATAATACATATGGAGGCAAAGTTCTGCATTTTCAAAAGAGCAACTTAATTAGAAATACTTTATTTTACTTCTAAAACCAGCAACATTCCAAAGGAAAACCTTCCCGATTCAGTAATCAGTATTACTAGGATATCCATACAGCATGATTCTTCACCTTTTTCATATCATTGCTGTCACGCAATAACAAAGTCAGTTTCTATAACTTCAAAAGAGTTTCATGTAACTAACTGATACGTAAACCATTACAGTAATCCCACAAAAAAAAAACAACATTCAATTAAATAACTTGTAAAATGCCCCCTAAAAAACAAAGCAAAATGCTTCAAAATTAGCCCCAATTCCCATCATCAATGCCCCAATTTTTTTTAATAACCAATAAATTCGCCAACAGTTCAATACTCCATTCCACTTAAATAGTAGGTTTTTTTTTGCTAAGGATTGAACCCGTAACATCCCTCTAAGCCAAACCATCACTATTACCCGTGAATAGATCAAATCCATTAACACAAAGCGGTTACAAAAATTTCTCTTCATACACATTTCTTCAACAATTTCATAAGCAAAAACAGAAAATTCACAATACCAAAAACACAGAAATTCACAATACCTTGTCTTTATCATCGACGACACCAGAATCATCATCGACGGCAACACGACCACCAGCGTTAGCATCGCCGTCGGCTGCAAAAACCATAAGAAATAATGACGAATGCCGTGGCAGCAACGGTGACTTTCACCTCCCCACCATGACGGCACCAGTACTTCCAACGCCGTCTCTACAATCATCTGTGAGAAAATATCAAAAAAAAAAATGTGCAAATATATAGTTGAAAATGCTGATCAAACCAAAATATTCAAGATTTTTAAGCACACAAACAACATTCCTGTAATATATATATATTATGTATATACACACAGTATGTGTGTGAGAGAGAAGGGTCAATGCCAATTGTCAATGATGATGATGAAGAAGAACAAATTGAAGAATTCTAAATTAGCCATTGTTGAAAGTTTAATAGTAGTGTGGAAAGACAATTAAATAGTTTGTAGTGTAATGACAGTTTTACCCTTTTCTGAATTGTGCGATTGGATTTTCGAATTAGGGGTGTGTTTGGTTTGATTTTATATATTATGGTTTGGTGTATCGATTTTCAATTTTTAAATACACTATAATTAACCATATTGATAAGATTTTTTTTATTGATTTTAATTCATAACTTGATTATCGGTTTAACTTGTAAGAGAATACTTATAAAATGAATATATGACTTCTCCAATAATTTAATTAAATACAATATAATTTATAAATGCTCATCAAATAGAAACAATAATAACTAACATAAAAAAAGTTATGAACGTACAACACAAAGAAAATTAAGACGAATAGAGATTTTATTTTAGGGCAAAGGCAGGAAATAGTAAGGTATTGAGACTAATATTTATGTACGAGTAAAGTGATAAATTACTATAGTCTTAAGAGATTATCGTTTAGCTCAATATTAAAAACAAAATCCATAATTCAATAATTTTTTAATAAAAACATTAGAAACTGATATTTCAATAGCGATAAATCAATAATATTTTTTCAATTCGATTTGATTTTCGCACACCCCTATTTCTTATTTGAATAGCATTTGAGGATTAGGGGTATTTTGGGAATTAGAGGATTAATAGAAAGTTGGAACTCAAGTAGAAAAGTTTTTTATCCTTTTTCTTTTTTCCTTAAAAAGCCGTCAACGTGAGTTTTGTGGAATTTATAGCTTTTGGCTCTTGTGGGAAAAAAAATTGTTTTGTATTTTTTGAGCAAAGTCAAGTTAGACTATTGAATAAATAAAATTTTATTTTGTAAATATACGACCTTCTAGTAGTGATAGTTTATTTCAACCCAAAGAAAAATGGCTTAGCTAAATTTGGTGTAATTATATTATCTAAATATTTAGTTGTACATATAATCATTTGATCAATAGATAATTAGATATCATTAGTAGGAATAATCATATTTATATACATTATGTTGAAATTCAACATAAGAGTGTATTACCTTACATTTCTTTTCAAATTTAAAATTTAAATTGCATTTTGAATTTCATTTATTTTAGTAGTATTGACTTGATACTTTGCATTGCAAGTCATTTATTTTTTTTTTTAGTTAGACTTGATGATTTTCATTTGTCAAATATTTTATAATTTATGACATTATATTTATTGGATTATAGCACATGAACCTTGGTAAAATCTAGTTTTATCTATTTTTGGATTAGTTTGAACTTGAAAATTCGTTTGTTTGCCCCTCGAGACCATCTAACTTCATTACGAAAGTCTTAACGGACTTTCATGAAAAATTTTGTCCGAAAACAAGTAGAAATCCAAAATCACCAAAAATTCATGGACTATAGCACACTGATATAATCAAGTTTAACCTGCTTTTTGATTGGTTTGAATTTGAAAATGTGCATATTTTCCCCTTAGGACCAACTAGCTCCATTATTAAAGTCTTAACTGACGTTCATGAAAGTTTCAGCCTAAAACAAGCTGAAATTCCGAATCACCAAAAATCCATGAATTATAACACATGAAATTGATAAAATTTGATTTTACCTGCTTGTGGGCTCATTTAAACTTGAAATTGCGCATATTTGCCCTCGAGACCAACTGACTTTATTACTAAGGTCTTAATGGACGTCCACGAAAAATTTTGAACTTGTCACAACATTAAATTTGTCATAGTTATATGCATAGTAAGCACAAGTGGTATGTTGTCTCTTGAGCCTTTAGGTCATCGGGTGTCTGTTTTTCTTAATGAGAAATAAGGCTGGCAATTGGACAAAATCGGATCAACAAGAATGATTTTATCGGAATCGGTCCTCCTTACCGAATTTATTTACCGGAATTGGTTTTACCAAAAATTTGCAAAGGTTCCGTCTGATCCCTTAGTTACTGGATAGGTTCCGGGTTGGACCGGACTAGAATCGGTTCTTACCGGATCATTGTGTACCGATAATTTTTTTATCGGAAAAAGGCCTAAAATACCCTAGATGTATTAGAAATGGTACAAAATTACCCTTCATCCACCTATTGGCTCCCAAAATAACCTTCTCACCCACCTATTGGCTCCAAATACCCTTGTCATCCACCTTTGAGTTCATGCCACTTATTTAATGGTTTTTTAAATTTAAACTATTTATATATTTTTTTAAATACGTGCACTCAACTATTTGTTATAATTTAATGTATCAGTATAATTTCTAAATCAATCACACTACCCACTTATTACTAATTAACACCACAAAATTAATAAACCCGTCACATTACTTATGTAACAACAGGAAAGCTACTCACAATTAGTGTGTTTTAAAAAATGAGGTGAAATATCTATAGAAGTAATTATCATACATTTAAGTTTTTAAATAAAATTACCAATAAACTTAAAAGTCTGACTATGTTCATCTTAATTATTCTTTCATCTCAATTATGTGATGCTACTTCATTGATTACTTTTTTTTTTAAAAAAGTATATATTAAAGAATTTAAAAACAAATCATAAATATTTATAAAATTATATTAACATTAATTCGGGATGTAGTAATCATAAATTTCGAATTCAAACTTTAAAGAGAATCTTATTGAAAGTACCCTCCTAAATAAGCGGTTCAACTTAAATTTAATTGGGGCTTCGATTCAGACTCGAATAATTATGGATGTCATTTTCAGGAATCTATAATTTTTTCGTGTTTTAGTAGTGTTTATGGCAATTTTAATATTATAATTGGTTTATTAATTGGGTGGGGTTTAGTTAGTAATGGGTGGGTAGTGGCTTGGATTAAAAAATATATTAATAAATTAAATTATAACCAATAATCGCCACATATTTTAAAAAATATTTGAACAATTTAATTTTAAAACCGTTAAATAAGTGGTCAATTTTGAACTCAAAGGTGGATGAGAAGGGTATTTTGGAGTCAATAGGTGGATGAGAAGGGTATTTTTGAGCCAATAGGTGGATGGAATATAATTTTGTACCATTTTCGATACTTTGAGGGTATTTTAGGCCCTTTTCCGTTTTTTTTAATTCTATTAACTTTAATTATTATATAATATTATATTATTAATTAATAATATTATATTATTAAAAATTTTAATTTAAAACTTTACATTAAATTTTAAAGTTTCAATTGAATTTAAGTTCAAACTTTAAAGTTTGAAGTTTAAAATTGACTACGTTAAAGTAGACATATAACCAAAGTCGAAATTGAGAAATTCCAATTGAAGCTTTCAATTTACTTCAAATAAATATCCAGAATTCAAACTCCAAGTCAATATCACAAATTAATAATTATGAATTTAGGAGAGATTGAAAATTGAGAGATTTTATATGATGTTAATGAAATAGTTTGTGAATTTGTTATTTAAATGAAGAATATTGGTATATTTATAGTGTTAAGGGGTTAGAGAGGGGGGGGGTGTTTTCAGCCGTTTTGATCCCCAGCCTAACGGCTATATAACGTTCACCTTAAAAAAATTAAAATGGAACTGACCGTTTATTCAGATCAACCGGAGCAGAATTGACTTTTACCAAATCGTATCAACTAGATAAAAAACTGAATCCCATTTCGATATCTGTTTCAGTACCCTATAAGGCTGGTTCCTTACCAGTTCAACCTATACCAGACTTACCGGAACGGAAACCAGACCGGCCCGGCCAAAACCCTGGCCAGTTGTCAACCTTAAATTGAGAATTGAGGTGTGACATGTATATCTACCCTTATTTAGAAGGGACAGTTTAGAGGACTAACACTGCATAAGAAAATTGTACCAAAAGCAAAGTAAATTGTACTACTTTTGCTCTGTCTGGCCCATATTTATTGGCAATAGTTGCTTTACATCCACGTGTAAGAAATTGAAATCACCTCTGCTTTTGAAATAATAAATTGTCTCTCTTTGCAAACTATAATCATCTCTATCGCTTTCTCTTTTCATCTTGAAATGGGTGAGTTCTTTTTGTCCCATGTATTATATGTGATAATTGTAAATGTCTATTTTATCCTTCAATTCTTAATTTATTTCCAGTTCTTTTGGTATTTATTTGTGATATTATGATTTTTAATGCATTGTTGTAGGATATTATTCTTGCATGTTACTAATTCAGTTTGATTTAATCAGGGTTTGTTCGAAAATTGATTTCTCCATTTTTTATTTTTTCTCACTTTTCTTTAAATCTTTGCAAGTTCATGCTTTTATTCTATCTTGTATTTTTTGCTTTTCAGTAGTTTTATGTAGAATTTACACTTTCATGTTCCTAATTTTGTGTTATATTGATATATGTTTAGAAAATGTATATGTACTAGATCGTGTGATGTAGTACTGTAGCGCATCTAGAGCTTTTTTGTGGGTTTTTGTTCTTTAGAACTTGTCAATTTTTTTCTATTTGTGCAGTTTTGAGCTCCCTATTTTGAAAGTTAAATTTTTATTTTGAATTTTGAATTTGACTTGAGAGTTGTATGTGAATGGCTTAGGAAAATAACAAAGATAGCCTAATGTCGAGCAATGAAACTCGAACGTGAATTTGGGGAAACAACGAACGTATATTTCCATCTTAAGAGTAGTTCCATTTTTTTAAAAAAAAATGAGAAAAAATCATGTGAATGTAGAGTTAGCGCATGTGTTTTCTTTCCTCTTTGAATTGCTTCCCTTTCATATCAATCTGCTAATATTGATCCATTTGACAACTAATTTTTAATGTTTTCTTATTTTTCTAGCATATGGAAAGATGCAAGCACAAGGTGGATAAGCTAATAGGAAAAAACATGTTCTCGGGATCACTAGAATCCTTTGGGATGCTTCAACCGGTAATGAAAGCATATAGTTTTTCTCCACCGTATTACAGTAACAAAAATCTTTTTTCATGAGTTCCTTTCGGCTCATTTGGTGTCGAATGCACAAGCAGAGCAGAGAAGAACAAGGTAAACGTAATGTTAGCACAATGTAATTATAGAAAACTTTAGTATTTAGAATAGAAAGTCGACTGGTCCGTTAAAAGTTTTCTTATTTTGCATAAATTACTTTAAGTGTTCTCAATAGAGTTATAGCATGACATGTGGATGGATTCTCCTAAATTGTTATTGCATTCGTATCTAATTTTATGCACTACTTTTGAAGTATCCGACACGAAGAGTCCAAGCAACATAGCAAGTAGAAAAAAGTGTCCCCGCAAATGCAGCAGTAAGAAGAGAGGTCTTTGGTTATCCAGGAGGTGACACTGTTGTTGTGATAAACCCTGTTGTCGAAATCAATATTCTTCGTAAGAGCCGATTAAGCACTCTTGAGCAAAAGAAAAGCAAATACAACTGAAGACTTTTACTTCCCCCTCTTTTACCAATAATGAAAGATATGAATGCATTCCCTTGCCTAAATGAAAGGTATATCAAGTAATATCATTATATATAGTTAGATTGATGGTCTATAATCAGGTTGTTTATGGATGTTCATGCAAATCGAACAATCTTCTTCTTGATGTTGTGATCCTGTGCATTACAGTTTAGATTACATTTCAATATCGACATTTTAAACTTGAAGTATAGTTTATACAGAACAACTCACAATAACTCTTACTTGAATAGCTTGATTTCTGAAAATACCATATTAAAAAAAAATGACAAGCTTTATTAAAATGGATGAAAGCTAAAAAAATAATTCAGACACACATATAGGTCAACTGGTGATATATTATTCCATATTTGCTTTTGTACTTTTTCACTATAGTAAATATTTTATGATGATCGACATGTCAACTTTTTGTCTACTTTGTATTAAATTGTTCAGGTTGTACATTAGCTTGGATAGTAGTAAATTTATCATTTTTTAATACAATTATCTACAACTCATTTTATTTGTACTTAAATAGATAGTAGTACCAATGAACTCTTAACGCTTATCTTAAGATTCCACATTCAGACCATAAAAACTACATATCTATTTTATCACTCATTGGTGGAAAATCTAAATCTATAACTATATGATATTTCATTCCAGGCATTTTTGATAAAAGCAAGCTGAGAATAGAGTCATATTTGGTGAACATTTCTTCAACTGGACACTTAAATCGGGGATCGACTCTAAAACCTTTCCCCGGTACATGTATAGGGTGTCAAAGTTGAACTAGGAAGCATCCGTACTGGCATGTGACATCTTCGACTTTACCCGCCTTTGGAGCCTATTTGTAAGTCCAAATTTATGGATGTTCAGAAAGAACTTGATTGATAATATCGTTTTTTCAGTTCATTGTGTTGGTTTGATATTTGAGATCTGTTTATGTTGTAAATGTGCAGAGTCTAATCTTTTGATTGTAAAAAAAAGGATTATAATCTTAGGCTATGAAATTTATACATCACTTCCCTTGCGGTTAGTGTTTATTTTTTAATGCTCAAATGTCCTCTTTATTCATGTTTTCTTTGTGAATTCTAGCCTCAGGAGTTTTTATCAGATAAAAATAGCAGTAACAACAAGTAAAGAGGATTGAAGCAACAATGTCTTTGACGAAATTTTCCAATGAAAGAAAGATCACCAACAAGTTTGTTTAACTCTTTTTCTACAACTATCTACTATCAAGCTCATCGCTTAGCATGGACGTTAATCATCGATATTTCTTTTGTCATGCTATTCTCTACATTATGCTTCATATACAAAAGACATATGTCTTGAATCGAAAATGAACACTCATTTAGTTGAATTAAGATACTGAATGTTTTCACAATTGTTTACTTGGTGTTAAAATGAACTTTATTTGAAGTATCATACCATTATTCAATGGTATTGAAAAATTGAGGATAAGTATAACGTTTTAATTAAATTTTAGTTAAAATCGTGAGTTTGAGGTGTAATTTATCCTATCTGAAACTGCTTACTCTAGCAATATGTTGGTATCTCATATTGAGAAGTACATTGTTGCTATTCCTGGCCCAGTTCACTATATTTTTATGAAATTATTTGATCTCTACAGGTTTATTTGTTTTTGGCTATGAATAACTTTTGATATATTGGTGCTACTCCTAGCCTGATTCACTATATCTCTAATTTTCTATTGAATAGTGAAAATGTAGTGAAGTGATTTACTAATACATTATATGCGTACATTTTGAATTTTTTTAGAAGAAATCACAATGGACATTCTTTTGTTTGACCAACAGCTAAGATTATCAGTTTCATGTGTTATTATAAACTCTCAAATGTTTAACCTATTCAGTAGGTAACTTTCTGATTTAATCTGCTGAGTTCAAGTTTTATGAATTTGATGAAAAAACATTTGGAATGATTAGCAATTACTACTTTTCAATCCTTGCTCGCTTTAACCATTATATTGTTTAGTGAGGTAAGTAACTGAAAAAACAATCGAATTCTAGAAACAGAACAGATTAGATCATGGAAAAGGATTGATTATAAATTCTCTTATTATCATTTCTTCAGGTATAATTTTACATGGCTAAAGATGAAAATTGACCTTGATAGACTTTAACAGAAACTTGTGTTGACTACTTCTGGCCTGTGGAAAAGAAGATACGTACAAAGAGTTGAAAAGTTGATGTTTTTCATTAAATGATATGTTGTAAATGCGGAATGTTTCCAATTACTTTTTTGTTGATCAGGCGACATCCGGATTTGAACTGGGAAAAAAAGGATTTGCAGTCCTCTTAAAGTCTTTTACCATGTCTGCTCTTTACTTGATCATCTCTTTCACTGATACATCGAGATTACTTGAATAAATTGTTTGTGTAGTTTATACTGCTAAATTTAAAATTTATGGAGATCGAACTTGCAATGTTGGGCCTGTGCTCAGCACGGGCCATGCCTCTCTAGTCCCTTATTTAGAAGGGAGAGTTGGAGAGGACTAACACAACATCAAATAATTGTACCAAAAGTAACATCAATTATACCATAAATTTGAATTCATTTTATTTCTTTATTTTCTTACTAAAACACGTGGGTCCCTTTTTGAGAGACACGTATTTTTTTGGTCTTTGTGGGAGACAACTGGCCTCCACATTCATTTTCACTTGCACTCCCCCAAATACTTCTCCATTTTTCTTTAATTTCTCTCTTTCTCTCACTACTAAGCCACATATTTTCTCTCCATGGTTGATTCATTCCTACGCTCCGTGCTTGAAGTTGATGGATGCTACAATGAGAATATGTAATTCGCTCAAAATAAGGATAATGTCCCTAATAATTTAGTATCGTTCTCATTGTCATCTGTTTATATGTCTCTTACCATTTAAATTTTCTTGAATTTGGTATTTATCTGGATTTTGAATGGACTATTCAAAGTTACTGCATGTAAGTATCTCGTAAATTCTTGCTTATATTTTATTCGAAAGTTTCTAAAATAACTCATGTTATATCTGTTCATATCTTTATTTTTTGGTGTTGTTAAAAAGGTTGATCATGTTTTATGGTCAAGGTATAATTCTGAATGCTCTAGAAATGGAACCTTTGATTTATTTTTCTTATAGACTTCTTTATGTATCTTCATTTGAGCCTTTCTTTTATTTTCTTTGAATCAGAGTCTATCAGTTACTAATTAAATGGATGATACATCTATATTTTTTAGTTTATTTTTTCATCATGCTTCTTTGTTAATTCCTGATAGGAAATTGATTGTTTGTTCAATCACTTCTTATGAGTCAATTTCATGTTAGATATGCCTAAGTTAACTAAAAAAGTTTATGTTTCTTTTTCCTTTTTTTTAACATAGAAGTTCTACAACTCGGTCCTCGCATAGCATTCACCAATCCAAGAGCTATATTATTTAGCACCATTAGACAATATTAGTAAATACGTCATTTAACTAAACTTAGAATCGATTTTGTGTGTGCCTTTTAGGCTCATACCCATTTGGGGTTTGAGTATCTTTATATTTGTATGTGAACAAATTGTCGACTTTATTCAATATTTCTATGAATTTCTACAAGTCCTATATAGATGTGACATGCAATTCGTCTTCCATTTAGCACTTTTTTCTATTGGATTTCGAACATAAAAATTGTTGATTTCCTGCATTCTACTATGCTATCTTGGGGTTTGCAGGGAAGTAAAACTACTGAAAAACTTCAGTTGTTAGTTTTTGCGTGTTTATTCCTTGATGTCAGTACGGGGAAAAAAATGTTCTTTCGATATGGATTTGAAGATTACTAGAATATATCAGCAGGTCTTATGCTCTCTCTATTTTTTATATTTCCTTGAATCTAAAGTTTGTACCTAAAGATGTTTGTGTTCTTTATCACTTTAAATAAGTGTATATTTTGATTATATAATGACATAACATCTTGCTATTCTGTTACTTTCTTTCACGTTCTTAATCTACCCAAAACAAATAGTATGTTGTGTTTCAATGAGCTTTTGTCCATCTTTTAAGTGACAAGGTAAATCTATGCATCTGTCAAACAACAATGTGCAAAGATAGAGACATTTTTTGAGATACTATAAATGATTTTTATCTTTTGTTCACAGTGAATTGATAGGGTTCCCTGGCAATAGGTTGATAAGACTTCTTACTGGACTATTAACAACCTGGGCCAAAGAAGAATGTCAATCAACTTAAGAACTCTACGCAATTAAAAAAATGACCGTTGATCAAACACATGTAAAACTATATAAACCAAATTAAGAAATCACGAAAATTAGGGTACGGAAAAAGACATAAATATGAAGCTGAAGATGTAAATGGCAAAAAGTATCTGCTTCCATATTACAATTGATGTTACTTTTGTACAATTATCTAATGATGTGTCTTTTGGTTGTTCACTTATAAATAAGAGTAATAATATAAGTTGCTTGTGGTATAACTTTCTTATGCTATGTTAGTCCTCTCCAACTCTCCCTTCAAAACAAAGGATATATTATTTAATTGTACTAATAGAAGATGTTGATAAGATGATAATATAAGTTTTATTATTACTAGGATATGTTTTGAATGTTAATAGAACTATACTATCATTTCACTATCTTCAGAATTACTTCAATAGTTAATGGATTTTTTTAGAAAATGTCTATTACATAACGTATTGATTAGGATTTTGAGGTAATATCAATGGATAGAAACATAACTATTACACGACATGTTTGGCCTGGAATCAAGATTCAAAGAGGCGGGGTTTGCTCATCGTGCGTTACGAGCTAGAGTTGTGTATGAATGGATTGGTTTTATAGACCTAGATGAGTTATTCCACTTGCCAACTAGTATGTCGATAAGCGACATTTTAAGAAACCAATCAAAGAGTGCTAATAGCAAAGTTGCTTGGTTGTAGGTGTCATGTCATAATGTAGGACCATTCAGTTACAAATATGTACATATGTATATCTCTCTCTATTCTCTCGACTACTATAGAAATAGAAGAAATTGTAGAAGCGGAAAAATAGAACTGGGCAGACATAGCCAGTTAAAGTGCAACAGAACTGGAACAGAGGTTGCTTAAGTTCGGCAAAAATTCAACCGCAAACTAAAGCACCTAAGATCATCTTAACTTTTCTAGCTTGAGGCCAAAGTAAGCTTTCATTATGCTAAAGATAAGGGCTATTATTTAGGAATAGACTTTTTTGAATGTGGACAAATTTATACCTTAAACAATCTTATAACTGCATTATGTCTTGTTTTTTGCAGGGTATCTTTTAGGTGTTGGCAAACCCTATTATATTTTTGCACTTCTTGGTTTAATTTCTCCACAAGTCTTCCTCCAGGTAATGCATTATTGTGGCAACAGAGCCACACATTTCTATCTATTCACCTGAGAGTTAAACTTTTTATACACTGATGTAGAAAGAAATAATAGTAACTTGATTCGGAAAGTGTGGATCAATTTCTTGATAAAAGTAGTAATGAAATCGGCATATGACTTGGTTTTCTGCAAGGAAAATGTGATCTAAAATTTACTTCATTTTGGCTCTACAGTTCAAGTAAAATACGATGTTGAATATTAGGTACCTTAGTCTTCCTTTGTACTAGAACTTTAAACGTCAGAATTGTAAACCATAAGTCAAGTCTTTCAATGGAGCTCTTAATTTGATTTTTCTTAAATTAATGCCAATTCTATCTCATTTCAGGTTAGTGCATAACCATGTCTTATACTTGGTCTCTTGGTTACTGCTTTAGCAACTAGCCATTAGTATTCACGTGGTGCTTTCATGATATAAAGAAGGTGTATTTCCCCCATGGAGATATACTCTATATATCACCAAGATGCATAGAGCAAACAAACTCTTTCTAGATTAGGATGAAAAATTTAATTTATGCAGATTTTGTATGATGATTTATGCAAATTAAGAAGCTGTGATTTGTTTTTGCAGGCAAAGCACACGGTAACTGATGAAGATAGGATTTATAAGAGAGAACACAATCCCAAATTGCCTTTTGTTACCACGCAAAAACAGCGAGCAATAACATTTATATAGAGATGAGTATTAGAAAAGGCTATTTGTAACTGTAATGTTTTATTGATGGAATGATCTTATGCACTTATTATAATTCAATTTAAAGAATCCTGATTAGGAGCATATTATAATTTGTACATAAACTATTAATATTGATTAGACACATATTAGAAATTATATATGAGAGAGCTCATTTCTTTCTTACATGGACATGAGAGTGTTACTTTGTTATCCATATTAGTGACAAGTGATTCTACTAAATGTTGTTAAACTATTTAAGTTGTATTGTTACAGTATAAATCAATATCGAAATCAAACATGTTGGGCCCGTGCTTAGCACGGGCCATGACTGATCTAGTATATCTATAAGATATACTTTTTGTCATGAGATATAATGCTCGAGTACTAGCAACACATATTTACATAGAAAAGAGTCGTCCCTCAAAAGCAATCAAGACTACAAGATGAATTCAATATGGTTCAGATACTAAATGGAAATCTAACAAAATAAAAGTCAAGAGACGACAAAACTTCCTATTCGCGATTGAATTTGATAACTCTTGTAATATACCTTTTGCTTATGAACAAGGAATTGTGCATGTAATTTATGTTACAAACTAGAAGAAAATAAATTTTCTCACGACAAGGTGATGAACTTGTTCACTATTTGTGCACTTCCTCAAACTTCATCGTCATCATTGACATTTCAAATAATATAATGATACCTTTAGTCACCTATTTTGCACTTCTAAATCTTTTGTTGGCTAGTTATACTGAAACTCATATTCCTCATTTAAATTTGTATCTTCTTTTGAAACATCTTTCTCGTTTGAACTAATGTGAAATATGAAACTTAGAAGGGTCTGAGTTGGGGATAAAGGGTGAAAAAAAGTGATATGAATATATATATACAATGAAAATTATTTGTATGCTTCTTCATGAATGAGCTACAAAAATACGCCAAGGAAAAGTAAGAGCAATAGAATAAAGGGATTTAAAGAAAAAAAGAAACAATAAAGATTGAGAAGTGAAAACGAGATAAAAAGGTTGTGGTGTTCAAACAAGTAGCAGTGACTATTTACCCAAATATGTATTCTATCCGTATCCAAGCCCACATTATGGGATTAAATCTCAATAGAGTCATAAAGCAATAATGTTATCTCATCCTCATGTGCATCATGTTGCATGGCACTGCACTAGAATTGTTCTCACTTTATATAGTTTCTATCTTGTTTTAGTTGAATTTACTTGAAACTAATAGACCATTTACTATCTAGTTTATGGTTTTTTATTATTTCTTTATATTTGATTCATGTATGTCATGTTTGAATTGATAGTGTTTTTAACTGTGGAAAATATGGAGATTAGTACGATAAGACAAACTCTTGTCACTGCTTTATATGTGGTAAGTCCATTTCCTCCTTTGAGGTAAGTCCTTCCATCAATATAACACTCAATTGATTCTTTCATATTTATGGTTTGAAATCATTTCAAGGTGTAAAAAATTCGACTTAGAAGTATTTTAGGGTAGAAAACCTTGGGCTAATATTAAGAATATTAATTCTTGATTTATGTACCATTATTCACTAGTATAATCATGAAATTTATAGTTCCAGGGGAATTATTTATTGGTGGAAAGCCTTGATATCAGTGGAAAAATCATGAGGTTAGCATTTAATAAGAGATTTGCATATAATTTGAAAATATTTAGGTCATCTGTGAATGATTTTGTATTATATTATTACATTAGACTAGTGTTGACAATTTAAGCTCACTTTTCACTGATCTGTCCAAATAACCCATCAAATATGGATTAAAAGAGTGTTTTTAAATATGGATAATATTTTGGCTTATGCCCATATTTTATCCATTAAAATATGGTATATCATGGGTAAACTGCGAGTTATATATGGGTATTGCAAGTTTTCTCCAAATTTTCAAAAACTTTCTGTTGCCAAGTTTTAGAAGCGACTTTTCAAAACTTCCATATATGGGTTCTATTAATATTTCAACTCTCGACCCACCAACCTCACCCCGCCCAAAAATAAAATTTAAAGTTCATTTTAAAACATGTTTTGAACTTCAAAATTTTAGTTTTCACCGCTACCCTCAACCTCCCCCCCCCCCCCCCCCAACCCCACCCAAAAAAATATTTAAGTTTGTTTTAAAAAATGTTTTCAACTTCAATATTTCAAATTTTTAATCCCTACCATCAACCCCCCACCCCCACCCAAAAAAAAAAATTAAGTTTGTTTTAAAAAAAATATTTTTCAACTTCAATATTAATTTTTCACCCTACCTTGGACCCCCCCTCCCCCGGGGCAGCATTCCCCCTACCCCTAATCAACCCCCACATATTTTCTCTAGAAGTCGAAAAATACCACTAAACTTGTGACTGATCTTTGGTTTATTTTGAAGTAATTTCTTTCAATAAGATGTAATTTGTTTGGATCATTGGAGTTGATATATATTATATTATATATTGGAAATAGATATACACATTGATGGGTTGATTAGTAACTTTGCCTCATTCATGAAGTATGTTACAACTCCACTAAATAACTCCCTACAGTAAAGAAGAAGAATTATGTATTCTTGAATAGAGTGTAGTTATAGAATAAGGGGAGATGTAACTCTTGGATGAATAAGAGTTACAAGTCTTAACCTTCTTCTATAAAAGGGAGGACTTGGGGTCATCCAAGAACAACACAAACAAAAAGTTCCAAAGATAAAGAGTGTAGTTGTTGTGAAAAATAATACGAGACTCCATAGTGATCTTATAAGAAACTGCGTAGGCAATTGGTGATGATAACACTTGATCGTATAACAAGAAGGCATATATAATTCTGAATAAATCTTTGAATTTAAATCCTTCATTGGTATCAGAGCAAGGTTTGTTATATGTGATTATCTTTTCGCCATTGCATTATAAAAATTTAGTGATAAGTGAATTTTCAATTTTATTACATTTTAAAAAAGTTTTTCATTTTTATAAACGTACTGACTTTCGACAAAGTTATCTACTATAGTGGACAGAAAAACTGAAAAATTCATATAGTAATAATAAGATATTTTTGATAGCTTTCCATCAATATATTATATGTAAAATTTCATTATCGGATGAAGGAGATATGAGTATTGAAAGTTGGTTGCCAAAGAAGAAAAAAAAACTGCTGAAAATTTCAGCAAGACTATCCAACTTTCAAGCTCATGTTATCCTCCTTCATTTTATGATGGGTGCAACCTTCCCAAAAAACATATTATTTGTACTTTTTTGACATCGAATAAATGAGACATGAGCACTGAAAGTTTATGTTTGAAGACATAATTAGAAAATTTCTTAAATTCTAAAAGTTTTCTAGGCAAGTTTCAAGATAAATATATAAATAAGTAATCCATGATTATGGTTTATGCATTTGTGTGAGACATGTATATTGAGCATATATATTGAGCATGATATATATATATATATATATATATAGATATTATATATATATATATATATTATATATTATAATATATATAATATTGGTATGCTCAAAGTTACATGTGATAAAAGTACGACAAACGTAGACTTTCGAATATGAGCTTCTAGCTAAACAATATTTAGATGCAATTTGGCGGCAAATAAAAAAATGTGTTTGTGCTTATTTGTGCTATGTCTTTTATGTGCGTACATAAGTTTATGAAATGGCTTCAAAGACTATCGTTGATGAATTGAATAAGGGTTAAGAATTAAATAGTGATAATTATGACATTTAACACGGTAAGATTCAATACATTCTTGAAGAGAAAGTGATTTTGAAGACCCTTAACCATGTGATGGTTGAGCCGGCGGGTGAAGACACCCAACAACATTCGAGAAATCTTGAAAATTTTCAAGTCTGGAAGAAAAATAATAGTATTGCTCGCATAAAGTTGTTGAGTAGTATGGTTGATGGTCTTATGTGTGAGTTTGAATTTCATCTAATGGCCCAAGTCATGTGGATAGCACTGAAAGATAAGTTTTGTGGTACTTCTGCTACAAAACTTAGAAGTTTGACCATTAACTTTGACAACTATAGATTACCCTAATTCATCGATAAGACAACATTTAAGAAAGATGTCAAATATGATACGAGAACTAAATCAATTGGTAATAATCTTTTTGATGAACAATATGTGAGAGCTGTTATAAGATATCTTCCTGCTAGTTGGGAGTATATAAAAATTCATATTTTCCACAATGAAAGCATCAAGTCTTTTGAAAACATTTAGCACCATTTTGTTCTTGCAGATGAACTTCATGACGCTTCTAAAGCAACTGATCAGACTTTTCTAGCTGAATCTGCTGGAACTTCTATTCGTAAGCAAAAGAACAAAGCAAGAAAGCATGGAAGAAAAAGGGGTATAATAAGTCAAATCAGAAGGATAAATCTCAATTTAAGAAGAGAGGAAAATATGGTGCTAAGAAGATTGATATGACCAAAGTGAAGTGTTATTTTCGTCACAAGATGGGTCATTTTGTGCAGGATTTCCCGAAGCAGAATATGACATCATGCACTAAAACTCTTCATTCTACTTATGTCTCGTACTGCATTAATGACAAACGCTTATATTTTGTGGACCATTGACCAAGGAGCCACATACAAACTAGAGTTGCGAACAAATCCTTCTCTTACACATGTCTTATATGTTCCAGACATTCGGTGGAATTCAGTTTCAGTTATTTCTCTTCTTAAATTAAATTTCAGTGTGAATTTTTACAATAATTCTGTTGACATTATTTATGGAATTGAATATTATGATTCTGAATACATTTTTTATGGTTTTATTATGTTGGACACAATTTGTGATTTTAATTATATATCTAATAATCATGGTTGTTTTTCTTTATCAACAACTCCAATTTTAGATATAAATATTTAACATGCTAAACTTTAATATATAGCCCTTGAAAGAATCAATAGATTGACAAAAGAAGGATTATTCGGTCCGTAACTAAAATTGAAATGACAATATGTGAACATTGTCTAGCAGGAAAAACGACTAGAAAGCCATTTGAAAAGGAAACTAGAGTTGAGTTTCCATTCCAACTCATCTATTTGGATATATGTGGTCCTATGAGTGTGAGGGCGAGGCATAAAGACTTATATGTCATCACATTTATAGATGATTATACTTGTCACGGTCATGTTTATTTGATCTCCCATAAGTCAAAAGTATTAGAATGTTTAGGCAATTTATAAATTTGATAGAGAATTAATTAAACTTAAGATTAAAAGCTTTAAGAACTGATCGTGAGCGTGAGTATCTATCAGATCAATTTAAGAATTTATATGATGAAAAAGGAATTATAAGACAATTAACAATTCCATACACTCATCAACAAAATGGACTAGCTGAGCGAAGAAATAGAACTTTGCTTGAAATAGTTAGGTCCGTGACGGCGCATGCTAACTTGCCTATTAACTTTTTTTATTTTTTAAGAACCCTTGGAGGGGTAGGGGCTAAGCAACACCCCATGCCTTATCATAGATACACAAAAAAATACAAGAAGGGGGACATAAACCTTACCTCCGGCCTATGGTGGTTCAAGAGTCGGTAGCCTACTAAGGAACACCAAAGAGTGGAATTTAGTAGGTTCTCCAACTTTTCCCCAAAATAGAAATGATCTATCCTCTAAGTACCTATGAGAGGACTCCTCTCAATACAAAGGTTCTAGGAAAAAAATAAATGAGGGAGACTCTCCCTTTACAAGTAAAGAAAAACCCTACTCATGCTAACTAATCATCTAAGTACCTAATTGAGAGGACTCCTCTCAATACAAAGAATCTAAGGAAGGAAAAAGGCGGGAGACTCTCCTTTACAATAAAAGAAAAAAATCTTCATAAAAACTATGACTTAGATACAAGAAATAGCCAAGAGTAGATGAATGGAGATCACCAAAAATATGACCTGATGAAGTTCTTGCTCCTTAAAAGTCCTATAAGAGAAAGACTGTCAAGGAGGCTCTGTAATTCTTTTTATTCTTTTTCTTCTGAAGTTTGGCATTCTTTTCTTGTTCTGTTGAAGGTATGTTGCTGTCACACTTGGGAGCTGCTGGTTGCTGAAGTATGCTTGAGGTGTGATAATTTGGTGACTCAGTTTGGAGTGAGTCTGCCACATAGTTTGCTTCTCTGAGTGTATGTATGCATTTGAAGTGGGGATGTGATTGGTGAGGTTATGTAACTTCTGCATCCGAGAGGAAATGCTCCAGGGGGTGTAGATTTATTTAAAAAACCAGTTCATCAAAAGTTGAGAGTCAACTGCAGCTTTTGTGCTTGATTGTGTTCCCTCTGAGTCTGTTTCTTCCAAACCCTATGAATTATGAAGGGTAGAAAACCTAACTTAAATATATTGCGACCCTCAGGGTCTGCCACATATGTGCATGATTCTCTCATAAATATGAGAAGTTAGGCCCTACGGGAAAGAAATGCATTTTCATTGGTTATTCATATCAATCAAAGGGTTATATCTTCATCGATAAAATGAAGATGGGAGTATAACAAAGCTTGAGTCACGTGATGCCACATTTTTAGAGACTAAATTTCCTAGTAAGGGTGATATTGATAGAATTGTGTCATTTTATGAAGTTGTAAGTTGTGGATCATTAAGAAAATCTTTAGGATCAAAGAAGTGAGGAACAAGAAATTGTAGCTTTACTTGCTAATCCAAGTGGCAGAATTTCTCATTTAGTGTATATTCCACAAGATACACATGTGCGGAGGAGTATACGAGGAGTTATTCCCCGACGTCGATTTCACATCGAATGGGAAGCATTAATAGTTACTCTACAAGATGATGAAGAGCCTAATTCAATTCAAGAGGCTCTTTGAGGCCCTACTAGGGATAAGTGGATGTAAGCAATGAAATAGGAAATGGAGTCCATGAGGACAAATCATGTTTGGGATTTGGTTGATCTTCCGCCAAGTCGAAAGACAATTAGGAATAAATGGGTTCTGAAAATTAATAAAAAGGCGGATGGTGTGATTCATGTATGCTATAAAGCTAGGTTGCTGGCTATGGGGTACACACAAGAAGAGGGCATTGATTATGAAAATACTCTCTCTTCGGTTGTGAAATTTAGCTCTATTAGACTGATTCTAGGTATAGGTGCAAGTATGAACTTGGAATTACATCAAATGAATGTAAAGACTACATTTTTCAATGGGGAACTAGATGAAGATTTATCCAAAATGGTCAAGGGTGCAAAGTTTGCAAGCTCAAAAGTTTATTTATGGACATAAATAATCATCTAGGCAATAGTACTTAAGATTTCATCGTGCAATTATGTATTACGACTTTAATATGATCGATAAAGACCATTGTGTGTATATCAAGCAGTCCAGAACTGAGTTTGTGATATTAATTCTTTATGTGGATGACATACTATTAGCTGGAAATAGGCTTACTTTTGTAAAGGCTATAAATAGTTGGTTGTCCCTAAATTTTGAAATGAAGGACATGGGAGAAACATAATTCATCCTTGGAGATAACATTCATAGAGGCCGCTCTTAGAATTTAATAGCTTTATCACAAGAATAATACATTGAATGAATTCTTGAATGGTTCAGGATGAGAGACTATAAATCAATAGACACCCTGTAGCTAAAGGTGAAAATTTAAGCCTTGAGACATGTCCCAAAACTTAATGAAAAAAGACGCCATGAAGAGAGTCCCATATTAAAGTGCAATTGGACGGAGTTTAATGTATGCAATGTTGTGTACACGTGCAAATACTTATTATGCAGTGGGTCTTGTAAGTCATTATCAATCCAATCCAGAACAAACACATAAGAAAGTTGTTAAGAGAATCTTAAAATACTAAGAGGCACAGTTGATTACAAATTATGTTATCAAGGAAGTGACTTATAGTAGGTGGGCTACTTTGATGTTGACTGGGGTGAAAACTTGGATCAAAGAAAGTCCACTTCTGGTTATGTTTTTTTTCTTAACAATGGTACCATTTCATGCAATAGCAAGAAACAAACATGTATAGCTTTATCAACTATGAAAGAAGAGTTCATTACATTCTCTACAACAATACAAGAAGTTGTATGGCTTAAAAGGTTCATGGAACACTTAGGGATCATTGGCAGGCCAATAGATGCAGTGCAATTTTTTTGTAATAGCCAAGCAACAATGGCATATGCTAAAGACCCTAAGTATCATAGTAAGACTATGTGATAGATATAAAGTATAATTTTGTTAGAGACATTATAGCACTTAAGGAAATTACTTTACATTACATTTCTACGCACAAGATTGTAGCGGATCCCTTTGTTATGCGGAATTCGAGATAATACGAGAAAATATAAACGCGAAAAACAAGACAACAGATTTACGTGGTTCACCAATAAATTGGCTACGTCCACGGGGAAGAGGGGGAGCAGTTTTATTATGGAGAGGCAAGAACAGAATACAGAATAGGGTTTTCCATAGCGTCTATATATAGTGCTAAGCTACGCCGTAACAGGCTTGGGCCCAAAATACAGAATTGACAGATAATTAAGGGCCCAATACAACAACATTGTATACCGTCGGGCCGGGGGCGACTCCGCCCCCCGGACCCCCGTTCTTTCTGCTGTAACGGGTCCGATTCAAGGCATTCAACAAATCTCCACCTTGACTTGAATTCTCCAAACATATTCTTCAGACGCACTATGATAGTGCCAGGCCTCCCCCTCTTCCTCAGAATTGCCCCGCAGGGCAATTAACATCTTCTGATGTTGAGCAAGTCCAAACAGCGTTGAAACTTGCTCTGTGGAACCTACTTTGTGAACATATCATCAGGATTATCAGCAGTTCCTACTTTTTTCACCTTGATTCTCTTCTCACTCCTCAAAAAATGATACCTCACGTCAATATGCTTGGTTCTCTCATGATGGACTTGATCCTTGGCTAGACAAATTGCGCTCAAACTGTCACAATACACCGTAGCCTGATCATGATGCAGACCAAGATCACTAACCAGCCTTTCAGCCAAATCCCTTCTTTTGCAGCCTCTGTCAAGGCCATGTACTCCGCTTCCGTAGTAGACAAAGTCACTGTAGGTTGCAAAGTTGCCTTCCAACTGACGGCAGATCCTCCAAGGGTAAACACATAGCCAATCATCGATCTTCTTGTGTCAACATCTCCAGCATAGTCAGAATCAGAATAGCCAGTAACCAAGCACTGAGTATCACCTCCATAAATGAGACCAACGTCAGATGTACCTCTAAGGTACCGGAAAATTCTCTTCACAGCCTGCCAATGTTCTCTCCCTGGTTGTCCCATGAATCTTCTCACTACACTGACTGCATGTGCTAAATCTGGCCTTGTACAGACCATAGCATACATCAAACTTCCTACGACACTGGCATAAGGGACTCGTGACATAAACTCCTTCTCTTCTTCTGACGTGGAGCGAACATGGCAGTGAGATGGATATTGGCAGCACTGGGGGTATCAATAGGCTTAGATGAAGACATGCCAAACTCGTTTCTTGTTTACAAAAGCTCTCAACTCTTCTTAACTCTAACCACCCAAGAAGTCAAACCCACTTCTTGTTTACAATTCTCTCAAGACTCAACTCCCAAGAAGTCAAACCCACTTCTTGTTACAAATCTAGGAATTATTACAACTCAATAATAAACCTAGAACAAATCAACAAAGACTAAATAACCCTAGACTTTAATTGATCAAACTTAAATATCCAATAGTTCTGAGTAGAACAGGTTTCGTGAACCTGGTTCTTATTTTGTTGTGCTGAAGGTGAACCTGGTCCTTGCGTTTCTGTGACGAAGGCCTGCATTTTTTATCCAGAAAATACTGCTCTCAAGATGATATATTTCGTGAATATGCAATGGCAATTGTTCTGGCTTTGCTGATAAATTCTCTCAATTTTTGTTTATGCAAAGATATTTTTTTCCTTCGACTTCTTGATCCTTTTATAGATATGATTTGCCTTCAACTTCTACAAGGAAGGAATTACAAATCCTTTTCCTTCTTGAACTTGTTTATATTTACTTCTTTCCTTATTTGACTTGAATTGTAATTTATTTCTTTCTTTGACTTGAATTGCTACTTTTTTATTTCTTTCCTTCTTTGACTTGAATTGCTATTTTTTTATATCTTTACAATTCTGCACTTTTTGGTCATCAAAACTACAACTCTTTGTCATCCATCAAAACTACAAACTTCATGTTTTCTCATTACTCAACAATTTCCCCCTTTTTTATGATGACAAACTATGCATATGTCTATCCACATTATATAATTTCCCCCTTTTGGCATCATTGAAAACCAATAAGCAAAGAACTCGAATAACATTCAATGAGTGCAATATCATTTTTAACTCATAGCCACTTGGGAAACACTTTCAAGTACACTTCTGCTAACAAAATGGTTAGTTAATCTGAGGATATTAGTCATCTTAAACTCATACACAATTAAGATCTACAATGAGAAACGAAATAAACAAATATGTACCAGTTTATGCCCTTAATAAAAAAACATATGATATCATGAGTATGAGACACACATAAGCACATCAAAGAGTCAAAAAGTCTAAAATTTGAGGATAAGGATTGAGACAAAGATTACTTAAGTGAGAAAGAAAGGGATGTTTACTGCCATTGATAATTTTTTTCAGTATGCCCATTGTGCACCAGCTTCTTTATTCTGATCAGTTTTCTTAGAATGTGAAATTTCATCAAGAGAAACATGAGGTACATCATCACCTTTTTTTTTATTTAACTCTACTCCGTAACATTTTCATTCCTCCATGATTTTCTTCCTTTTTTTTTGATAGCATTTTTCTTGATGACAACTTTGAAGGAGTACCAACTACCAGTAAGAGATTCATCACATTTTGGTGCACAAATAGATGTGTTTATCAATAATGAAAGCAAGCAACAATTTATTTCTGTGAGAATTGTCCCCCCTGAGAGATAGACAGGTTATACACTTGGAATGGATGAAATATCAATTTGGAGTTTGTGAACCTGGTTCACTTGTGGGTGGTTAAGCAAGTTTCCCCTAAATTAAAGCATGAGTGACTTCAATACTGAGATTTTCATCATTAGAGTAGTTTGAGATTGAACGATGCTTATTGTCAAAGAGGGTTCTTGGTGATCTTTAAGAATGTTAAAGTTTTATGATCAACGAGGTTCATTAATGCTTATGTTTGACCCAAACTCAAGAAATTAATGCATTGAAAAAGGATGGTACATACCTGAGTATTAAAGAGAAACCATGTTCCCCCATTTTTTTTTTGTGTTTCTCCATGATTTACTTAATGGTGTTAGCAAAGAGTAGAGATAACATCCGCAAACTTTCTAAACATTGTTTGAGATGTGACTTGAGTGTGTACCTATTACAGTACGAGGTTGAGTTAGCAGATATTCATTGTATAATTACTCAAGCGTAAGATTATTCTTTTACTAGCCAATTATTAAAGGAAATCATGATAATGCATCAACTTGTTTCGGTAACACCATGCTTTGACTGATTTTTCTCAAGTTCTTCATATTCAAGGCCTTCACAAGAATGTCGCATCATCATATTCTCCCAGATCAAATGAATCTCAAGCTGATTCACAGAGAACCAACCCTTGTCAATTTTCAATACCTTCCAATGAATAACAAGAACCATGTTCACACAATGAAGTTCCCCCTAAAGGTGTACCATACTCTTACTAGTAATTCATGTTGCAGGTGTATCACTGATTGTTAGATGTGAACCATGTTCATATGCAGTGTTCCCTGAATTTGCATCATCAAAGATATTTGATATCATGTCACTTTCTTAACTAGGTTCATATGCAGTGTTCCCTGATTTTGCATCATCAAAGATGTTTGATATCATGTCACTTTCTTCAACCTTTTTTTTAATCTTGTCTCTTTCATTTTTCTCATCCTTTTCAAGGAATAAACTGCCTCCTTGAAAATCAAAGAGCGAGAGGAAATTTTCTACCATTTTTAGCACCTGTTTGGAGCATGCACTATTCATGTACCAAGTTGGCCTTTTCCCTCTCACCTTCACCTGAAACACTAGTCAAAGATTAGTTTTGGGGACTCAGATTAGCTTGGACCCCTTTATGTGAGTAAAAGGATGAATAAGATTTCTTCTAGTCCATAAAGGAAAATAAGAAAATATTTTATTTAGAGCATTTTTATTTCGAACGAGGTTCTTAGCCGTATCAGTCTTAACCTTTTTGGTGAACTTAGCATTTTTCTGAAAAGCCTCAAATAAAGCTTTACACTGATTCTTTAAATGACCTGAGTTTCCACAATAAGTGCATAAACTTTTAGACATGTGAATAGTGTGTGACACATGATTATTCTGTTTTTTAAAACCTATCCCACATCGACTAGTGGTTTGCCTTTCTTGAATCTGAGTTAACAATTTTATTTTTTCTTCTACAGCTAATTGAAGTTCACTAGCAGAGTTTTTGCCCTTGTGACTTAACTCTCAGATTTTAATCTGTTCTTTTAATTTGTTTAGAAGAAAGTGATTGTGTTTCTCAAGATTGTCATTGACTTCTCTTAAAGATGCATAGTTTTCCATCACTTGTTCTCTTTCAGAATTGACAGACTGATATGCATCTATAAGAGTACTCAATAAAGACTCTAGTTCCTTTTTAGAATATGATTCAATATTTACTTTGATGTGATGAAAACTTACCTTGCTTTGTTTGTCATCTTATTCATCATCTTCAGAATCTGTTTCAGCAATGAGTGCAAGAAAATCATATTTATTTGATTGTTCTATTGCAAGTAGTGACTGATTTTCGAACCCTCCATCCTCAAATTCTTCTTCAGATAAGTCCCCCATAGCGGCAAAGGCTCTTCTCGTTGAAGATCCACTTCTTGATTGTTCATTCTTCTGTTTGTAGGAATGTACTTATCATTCTTGATTTCTTTTTCTTTTTCTGAACTATTCCTCTTTTTCTCTAGAGCATTTAATGGACAAAACTTGACAAAGTGATCCGGACTTCCACACTTGTGACATACTTGATCTATTGGATTTTCAGTGATTTTTTGAGAGTTCCTTCTGTGGTATACCTGTCCCTTTTTTAACATTCTTGAGAACCTTTTGGTCATTAACACAATGTTTTCGTCCTCAAAATTTTCTGGTGTTGTGCCTGTAAGAACCAGGTTCTTCTCTTTTCTTTTGCCTCCAATTTCCTTTTCTTGTTTTTTCTTGAGTTCATAGGTCATGAGATTTCCAATGAGTTCATCCATAGCTAACTTATCTAGATCACGGGCTTCAGTAATGGCTTCTACTTTGCTTTCCCAAGATTCTGGAAGAACACTCAAAAGTTTTCTAACTGCTTTCCCATTGGGAATTATTTCACCTAGTGAGTAGATTTCATTAATGATAGCAGTGAACCTGGTGTGCATCTCTTGGATTGTTTCACCTTCTGCCATTCGAAATAGTTCATATTGTCTGTTCAAGTTATCAATTTTAGACTTCTTTACCTGAGTTGTTCCTTCATGCGCAGTTTGCAAAGTTTCCCATATTTCTTTTGCATCTTGACATGATGATATTCGATTGTATTCATCTGGACCTATTCCGCAAGTCAAGATCTTTTTTGCTTTAGCATTGTTCTGAATTGCAAGTTTATCTGCAGCATTCCATTATTTTCTATCTTTTGGTACTTGAGTGGTTCTATCAATTCCATTCTTGATGGGTATGATTGGACCGTCCAACACGACTCCCCATAGGTCTGGATTTTCTCCTAGTAAATGATCTATCATGCGATTCTTCCACCATCCATAATACTTTCCATTAAATAGTGGTGGTCGAGTTTGAGAAGCTCTTTCTTGTGGTGTAGGTGGTGCCGCCATTGATCCTTTTCAAGATGTTAGTCTTTTAATGAAAAGACCTGCTCTGATACCAATTGAAGAAACCTTACCCCTAGAACAAGAACCAGGTTCTTGTAATTTTGTCGTAACACAATAAAACAAAAATTTATCGTGGAAACCTTCCTAACTCAAGGAAGGGAAAACCACACCGAAGTTTTCTATTAATTCAAGATTTACAACTCAATTAATCAATGAATCTAACTCTAAACTTCTACCCTTTTCGATTAACTATAATCGAAAACTCTCCACTCAACAAGAAGTCAAACTCGTTTCTTGTTTACAAAAGCTCTCAACTCTTCTTAACTCTAACCACCCAAGAAGTCAAACCCACTTCTTGTTTACAATTCTCTCAAGACTCAACTCCCAAGAAGTCAAACCCACTTCTTGTTACAAATCTAGGAATTATTACAACTCAATAATAAACCTAGAACAAATCAACAAAGACTAAATAACCCTAGACTTTAATTGATCAAACTTAAATATCCAATAGTTCTGAGTAGAACAGGTTTTGTGAACCTGGTTCTTATTTTGCTGTGCTGAAGGTGAACCTGGTCCTTGCGTTTCTGTGACGAAGGCCTGCGTTTTTTTGTCCAGAAAATACTGCTCTCAAGATGATATATTTCGTGAATATGCAATGTCAATTGTTCTGGCTTTGCTGATAAATTCTCTCAATTTTTGTTTATGCAAAGATACTTTTTTCCTTCAACTTCTTGATCCTTTTATAGATTTGATTTGCCTTCAACTTCTGCAAGGAAAGGAATTACAAATCCTTTTCCTTCTTGAACTTGTCTATATTTACTTCTTTCCTTATTTGACTTGAATTTTAATTTATTTCTTTCCTTCTTTGACTTGAATTGCTACTTTTTATTTCTTTCCTTCTTTGACTTGAATTGCTACTTTTTTTTATTTTTTTCCTTCTTTGACTTGAATTGCTACTTTTTTATTTCTTTACGATTCTGCACTTTTTCGTCATCAAAACTACAACTCTTTGTCATCCATCAAAATTACAAACTTCATGTTTTCTCATTACTCAACAGTCTCTTTTAATGCAAATATTTCATGTAACTCCCCTTATGTCCTTCTAAGTATTTTCACTCTTTAAGAAACAAATTGCCCTTATTTTGAACTATCAACTCAAACCTAATTTTTTATACTTACCTATCTTATTTTCATATTATTACTTTTATGAATATGCTTTAACGTTAGATTATTTTACTTGCAAAGTATTCATTTTTATTGCTTAAAAGATATTAAATAATTAACGCCAGTGTTACCGATAACCATTTCTCTAACGAATCTTAAAGGATGCTTAACCCCTTTCCTTTAGGATAATTAGATCATGAACCCTTACCGAGAATCACATAAGTTTTATAGACCATTGAATTTGAGTTAATTTTAGCATTACTTAAGTTAAATATCTAGGTATCCTAATTCATCTTTAAAATAATTAGATGGTGACTCCTTAGGAATCACCAATATATTGTACACTGGTTAATGCGAGTTAAATTGAGATATAATAACATTTGTGCTTAAAAGTTCAAAATTCAACTCTGTAGTTTGAATTTTTGTATTTTCTAGAAGTTGTAAAAACAACAAAAAGTTTTATTTCTTTTTATCACCAAAAGTCAAAAACAACTAGTCACAATCAAACATTACTAGTTTTCAAATATCGTTTTTCACTCGATTATTGCTAAGCTGAAAAAACACAACAGTAATAAATGTTACGTGGACTCAATTATTACATTATACCAACATTGTATGCCAAATATATGATTTGGTGTAAATATCAAAGAGGAGATGGGATAACTCGCAAAGGACGAGCTTTGGATGAGATGAAACTAAATGTTTCCTCCATGTCTAAGTCTTTTGGCTCAATGTCTCCTTCAAGTTTCCAATTGAAGGAATTCAAGAGTGAACCCAACATTGTTTGGACTAATCTCATTGCCAATGGTAAACCAGGACATATTCTTCGACCAGCACCAAAAGGAATTAATTCAAAATCTTGTCCTCGCACATCCACTTCTAAATTTTGGAATCTCTCAGGTCTAAATACCAAAGGGTCCTTCCAAAAAGTAGGATCTCGACCAATCGCCCATACATTAACTAGAATCAATGAGTCCTTTGGGATGATGTAGTTGCACAATTCAACATCTTGCTCGACGACTTTTCGGGGTACTAAAAATGGAGTTGGTGGGTGCATTCTTAAGGTTTCTTTGACAATGAATTGCAAGTAAGGGAGTTTAGGAATATTTGATTCTTCTACTTGTTTCCCTTTTCCAATGACTTCTCCAAGCTCAAGTTGGACTTTCTTCATAATTTCTGGTTGTCTAACTAATTCTGACATGGCCCATTCTAATATGGTTATTGGTGAATCAGTACCACCAGCAAGTAAATCCTGTAATATTTAATAATTATCTTAAATAAATTAGGGATATAAGAGATTGACATGTGTTTGAATGAGTCAAAATGGATTAAAATGATAAGTATACATGTCAATAATCTGTCTAAATATTATTTAAATTGAAATATGTTGAGTTAAAATGATTTATATAAATGGAAAGATTCATAAATACTTGTGAAAGCTTAAAATATGCCATAATCTACAATTATTAACTAAATATCACATAATCTACAATTATATTAACTAAACTACATAATCTACAATTCATTCCCTCAAATTTATTCTCCCTCTTGTGAATTGTGATACTCAAATTCATTTCTCTCTCTCTTTTTTTTTTTTTTCAATTATGCGAAATGTGTGATTTGGATCCTTGAAGTTAAATATTTAAATGAATCATTATTTAAAGTAACTGAATTTTAAATAAAAAGGAATAAGGCATAAATACGCTCTAACATTGATAATTAAACCTTAGGATAATAATATAAATAGGGATATATAGATGTGACATTCAATGAATCTTTCTAAGGGATAAGGCAATAATCTAAACAGATTATAGCTAGAAACTAAATATCCACAAGATAATAATGAATTTGGTTATAACAAACATAGAATTAAGTTTAAATAGGTAAATAAAAAAAATAATGAAATTAATATTATTTTGGGTAAATTGTATAATATGAATCATAAGTAGTTTTTATTATTTATTTGGGAAGAGCTAAATTTGACAACATAATAAATTAATATACATTTAATAATTTTACTTTTCATGAGCTGTTAAAAATAAGAACAAATATGAGTTAAATGTTTATTCATAATATTCTTGAGCCAAACGAATAGCGTCAAGACTCAAGAGTATCTAGATGTTGAAATAAGGATGAAAATTTTGTAACAATTCAAATAATTGAGGGACATTTTAAACCCTTCTACCTAATAAATTTAGACATTGTCTAAATTTGATTAGATAATGCTAAGTGAATACTACCTTGATAAGGTTAAGGACAATTCAGAGATGTTGTTTCTATTGATGAACGATAATTCTAAGTCAAGGAAAATATTGTTGCTTCATTATTTCTTGAACTTTTGTGAATTTTAGTTATACTAGCTAGTAGGTTTGGGAAATCCATTGTTTAGGTTTAACAAATTTTTTACTCTTAGGGGTCGTTTGGTAGGGAGTATTAGGAGAAATAGTCCAAGTATTATGTGTGATATTATTTAGTACTATATTTGGTAAAAAATTTAGGTTTATGTATAATCAATCCATGGATTAGTTATACACCCTAATTTGGTGCGGGAGTAATCTAGGTAAAGACATACCCCCTCAAATCCTTTTAATCATTTTATTTATTTCTTGATTTTATATTTTATATTTATACTAATAAATTTATTTAAATAAATTAACTTACAAATTATATTTATTGTTATGATTCCCCCCCCCCCCCCTAAAATATGATTTATTTAATCTATTTATTATTAATATAAAATATATGTATATGTATAACATTTTGAGTATAAAAATAGTTTAATTTATTTTGCTATATTTGTTTGTATTTTTATTTTATTTTATTTTATGATAATTTTTTTAAATTTATTTATACAAAACAAAGTTCAATAAATATTTATTATAAATTATTATAGTTGTGTGACCTTTTGAGATATTAACTCCAATTTCTTAAGATGACAATTATTTACTCTCAAATAATTCAAGTGAGAAAATAGTGAACATGACAATAAAATTTTATTCTCCTAGCTAGTTAAAATGTTATAAAAAATAATATTGTCCGTCAATTATCTACCTTGACCCAATTACATGAAATAGAAAATTCCATAATAACTCAAAGGTATAACTGGAATGATTTTTTTTGTAGATTTTTAAATCACACCCAAAACTAGGTAAAAAACAATGAACCAATCACTTGATAAAAATAATCATGCATTATTAATCCTTATATTACTAATCCCTGCATTATTGATCTTTGTACCAAACTACCTCTTATAGGTTTTTGAGAAAGCCATTTTCTTGTAGGTTTAGGGATACTTGGGATTTGTATATAAGGGTTGTAAGTAGAAATTCTTTGTCCTATTCTTCTCATAATTTATAATGCACAACTCTATATAGATCGATCGACAATTGAGAAGTACTATTTCTGGAGCCCTCACTTTAGGGCTATCTTTCACCGTTGACAGACATGGTTCAACGTGTTAGCTACACTTCCTCTTCTAGAACAGTAACATCTATCCTAAGGACGTTGACTTGACTGAATCTCGTTAAATTCTTATGTTATTTCTTATTTTCTATTGAGGCTGGGAGAATGAGAAGGGGGTGAAGGAAATGTTAGAACTTTTTTCAGCTCTAAAATTCAAAGGATAAAAGAGAAGAGCACAAACCAGGAGCATTGATTTTATATGATTTTGATCCATCTCTTTGGGATTTTCTGCACTGAAGTTGAGTAATACTTCCAAAACATCATTCTTTTCACCATGGCTCCTTTGTTTTTCCTCTAATCGTTCATCGATCAAATCATCTAAGAATTTAAACAACTTACCAAAATGGTAATTTGCACGATACCTTATTCTTTGAAGATCAATCTTTTCAAGTATAGGGAAATAATCCGCTAGGTTAATCTTCGCAGCCTCATTCATTACACCCCATATCATGTCCTTCAACTCAACCTTTAAAATTAAAAAGGGTAAAACATTTGGTATACAGTTTAGTACACAAAAAAAAAAATCATAACAAGGTATCACATGAGTTGTGGTGATGCAGTGATAAGAATGTTCACCCTTAACCAAATGTTTCATATTCAAGCCCTAAGGACTGTTTCATACTTAACCAGAGATTTCATATTCAAGCCTGAGGGATTTGTTTCACCCTTAAAAAGATGTTTCAAGTTCAAGCCTTGAAAGACTGATTCATCCTTAATTAGAGGTTTCGGGTTCAACCTAGGAATGGAGAAACACCTGTTGGGAGTGTCACCCCCAAATGAGTCTTGCATTGCGCGATCTGAATTTAGTTGGAGCTCCAATGTGGTCTCCGGTCAGTGGGTAGAAAACCAAAAATAAAATAAAATCATGTTATTAATTTTTACCTTTGAATCCGAAAATGGGTCAGCCAAGTCTTTGGAGAAAAGGGTGCTGCACATCAAATTGAAATTAGTCTTGAAAACAGCTTGACATATATCCAAAGCTTTACCTTGTTGACTACATTTTGCACAATAAGCAATCAACTCTTTCACCTTTTGAGACCTTAGATGTTCATTTGCATCAAGCTTATTGGAAGAGAAGACACTCTTGTTCAAGATTTTCCTAAGCGTTCGCCATTGAGGACAAACAGGGAGACATACCACAGAAAATTTGGAATACATATGTGCTTGAAGGGCATTAGTAATAAATCTATTGGAAAAGGCTAAGTCTTGCTTTTGAAGGACTTGTTTTGCCATGGTTGATGAAGAAATGACAACTATTGTCTTTTGTCCTATTTTCAAACTCATAATTGGACCATATATTTGTGCAAGATTAACTAGTGATCTATGAGGTTTTGTACCTAACAAATGAAAATTTCCAATAATTGGCCATGGTGATGGCCCTGGTGGAAGTTTTTTGATGCCTCTAATACTACATATTTTTGCTATAATAATATAAAGAAATATCAAGGCCAAAGTTGATCCAAGCACAAGTGTTGTATAGTTATCCATTTTTGATAATCTTCAACCTTCTTCCTTCAACTTTGATACTATTCACAAAGTTGATGTGTAAGAAATGTGTACCTCTAACAATGAGGAATGCATATTTATATAGAGAAAAAGGATATAATATTAACAGTCTGAAGTTGTTTTGAATTTTCAAAAAACACTTTAATTATGATGGCTTCCTATTATCTTTTTATATAATTTTAAATTTGTATTTTTTTTCGTTTTAAAAAGAATGACCTTTTTTTAGCCTGTTTTAAAAAAATGACATCTTTCCTTTTTTGATTAACATTTCAATTTCATCTTCCACGTGACATGTTTAAGACCACAAGATTAAAGTGCAATTTTGTGCATTTCACATAATTTTAATTTAGGACCACAAGATTCAATAGTTTTCTTTATTTTCTTAAACTTGGTGTCAAGTTAAACCAGATCATTCTTTGTGAAACAAATGTAATATTATTATATCATTTTTCAATGTTCTAGATTTTAAAAAACAACAGTTATCACACACCAATTATTGTGTGACACGTATTAATTAATTTATTTAAACTGTAATTTTTTTTTCATTTTAAATTTTTTCTTTTATCTTTTTTCTCTCGTACTTTTTCGCCTCACCTTCCACCCCATCCCACCCACCCCACATAACCTTTGAATCAATGGTTTCTTTGAATACTTCAAACAATCCCAAAGCTCTATTGATATCCTAGTTATAAGTAGATCCCGCCAAGGCACAAATAATAGGCACATGCACCTTTTCATCTACGTTATTGTTATAATTACATGTACATTGAGAAATATTATTATTCATCTTTATTCCATATTTAAAATTTTCAAACAAGATTTACAAAACATTCAATATGATACTAAAGTAGGAGGTCACAAACACTTAATAAAAAAATTAATATTATTTTTGTTGTGTATTCTATATAATATATGTTCTAGATTATGCGATAATATTTTCTTATGAAAAAAATAATAACTTTTTGAAATTTGGAACCAATTTAAAATAAACTTTTTGCTTTATTCTTCATAATAGATTTTTATTATAGCCAAACAAATATTATACCATGTTTGAAATCTCAATTTTCAAGAGCTTTATAATCCCGCGAGTATTTATTGTATATGACATTTTAATTAATTAAAGTCACAAAGTTTTAAAAGCCTTTTATCTTAAATAACTCTTTGCCTAACCATATTATTAAGACATAAATTTAAGCAGCTGGTGTACAAAAGGGCTTGCGTGAAGTATCAATACCAAATCTAGAGGCTTTGTGTAGACAACTTACTCTAATAAAATATTAGTGGTTGATTCTATGGTAGTGTCATCTAAAATCACATAAAAACGACTTTATTCTTACTAATTTTGTGTGCTATACACTTTACGTGCAATACTGAAAAAAATTGTAGCTACAAGTTATAATTTTTTAAACTATAGTATACCTACGGCTAAATATTTGCTATTTAAGATGCATTATTTTCTTAAGAAATGAACTTTTTATCACAATTATGACTATCAACATACCACGTGAAGGTAATGTGTACAAGTTAGTTAAAATGTTAAGTCAATTTGAACCGACGAATCAAACAAATCAAGTCAGAAGTCATTTTTTCCTTATAAAATTTAATGAATGAAATGATAATTGACTATCAATCAAATCAAGTTGTAAGACTTCTTTTTATAGGTGAGAAAATGAACAATATAGTAACCTTTCAGTGCTTTTAAAGTAGTATTTTTTATTTATTATAAATTAAAATAATAAAAATTTGTCAAAAGTCATATCCTAATATTTATAACTATTGCTCTGGGGATTCCCATACTGACAACAGAAATCATTGTATATTGCACATATAATGAACACAACGACAAATTTAGGTTCTTATTAAATAGGAATTTTTTGAAAATTCAATAACTTTAACACAGAGAATTACAATACTTTTTATATAGTTTTTAAATTAAATAATACATATTATTTTTTTGTTTCATTTTACATGACACATATATACTAATTTTAGTTGTCAATTATTATGATTTATAGTAATTTTTATGCGAATAAAATAAATAAGAGAAACTAATTTTTTTTTGGTAAGTAAACATTTTACTTACCATAACGAACATTTACAAAGCAGAAAAAAATAGCAGACTTGGACAATCTTGCTCCAAGACTTGCTAATCAAACCTTCTAAGCTACTATCGCGACTCTTATACTATGGATACATATTTAGTTGTTGTAGTCTACTGCCTATCCTCTTCTCTTGAGATCCTCTTCCATGTATTTCTCTAATGATATGTCTAATCACGTATTCCTCATTTCTCTGCTTGGATTGAAATATTCTGCAATTACGTTCTATCCACATGTGGTATATAGTACCTGCCAGAGCAATTCTGTAAATTTGTGTTGTGCTATTCCTGCCTTTCATATACTTTATTGCCCATTGTACTTCTTCATGCCACTTCATTCCTGTTCGTTGTATTCCTTGCCATGTCAATGTCTTATTCCATACTCCAGCAGTGAACTTACAGGCAAAAAAAAAGTTGCTCTATATTTTCTTCTTCCCCTTGACATAAGGAACATATCAAGTCATGTGTTACTCCCCACTTTGCCATTCTATCCTTTGTTACATGACGTTTATTCATTGCTATGTATAATATGAAAAGCCACTTTGGTGAATCATAATTTGACAATAACAATCTTCTCCATTCAACTTTTTCCCTACTTCCTCTCATTTTTTCATACATCTTTTTAATAGAATAATGCTCCATCTGTGTCAAGCTTTGTTCATTGCATCCAGCAACTTCTAAATATTTATATGCTTTAAGAATTCTTTGCACAAGCCAAGATGCTTGATTTGTTTGTATGCCCCATATTTCATCCTTCTCGTAATAGCTATGTATCCACTCTACACAGAACTTGTCCTTCTTCTTACATGAATTCTAGAGGAGTTTCCCTATTGCAGCATTGTTCCAGATGAGCACATTAAGAAAATTCATTCCTCCATTTGCCTTGGGCCAACATGGTTGTTCCCAAGCTATCAATGCTTTCTTTGATGCCTCCACATTTTCAGTCCATGAGAACTTCCTACAAATACTCTCAATGACATGTAAAAAACTTTTTAGGACGAGCAAATATTTGTGCCCAAAATGTTTGTATTGAGAATAGGACACTCTTTACTAATTGAGCTCTACCAGCATAAGAGAGGAATTTAGTGGTCCAACAAGTTACTCTACTTAGCATTTTATCTATAAGGGTTTACATTGCACTATAGAGATTATATTGGTACTCAAAGGTACTCCCAAGTATCTGAACGGTAGTTCACCTTTCACAAACTTTAGATCCTGCATTATCTGGTCCTGTATTGTCTGCTTTACCCCACCAAAATACACACTGCTTTTATACTCTTCACTTAACTTGAAAGTTTGAGTCTTAAACAACTATTTAGAGAATACTTAGTTCCCTTATATTTCTTTTAAAGAAAATACTTGAACTTTTACTCTTCACTTAACTTGAAACTTGAACCCTAGAATGAAGTTAAAAACGTTTAATAAAGATTGTTGAAAACCTTTAAGAACTTTGCTTTGACTTACTTCTTAACTTTAGACTTGAATCTTAACTTCTTTGACTTGGATCTTAACTTTCCTTGAATTGGATAATGGATTAAAGGTTATGATTTGTGTTCTTTAATGATTTCTAGGTGTTTAGAAACCATTTGAAGTAATTAGAATCATTGAAAGGTGTTAATGTACCTTAGAAGGACTTGAAAAGGCTAAACTACGAAAAGTGGGTGAAAAACACCGACCCGGGCGCGTTCGGGGCGCGCCGCGCCAACCTCAAGTGATTGGGGCTCATTTTGATCGCACTGCAGGCGCGCCGCCCCAGCCTTCATAGTGCTATGGGGGTGCGACGCGCCTGGCCTTGCCCAGGTGCGTCTGACGAGTTTTTCAACTCGTTTTCTGATCTCTATTCCTATAAATCCCTATAATTCTTTTTCCACACCCTTAGGACCATCAATACCTTCAAGAACTACCTCTTACTCATCCTGAGCTAGAAGTTATGATCGTTTAAAAATGATCAAAACTCACTTCTTAAATTTAGAAAAATTTCCAGATTTTCGCCTTTCTTTCCAAAAGTGATTATTTTTAATTTCTAAGCCTATTCTTAGCTATTACGAGTTACGAGATGTTACACCTAGGAATGACAAACTCTGTTCAAACAGTTATGGCGACTGACATGTCATTACAGTGGGGCGTTTGAGTATTTGTTATAGCGGTTGTGCAGGTTCTATAGTGGTTTTGCATGCGATATAGTGCTTGTGCATGTGCTATAAGTGGGTTAAGTTGAGGTCTTATGTAAAAAAGTCCCAAAAGCTCTTCTTTTTTGCAACTTCAATATTTCCCTCAATAGAAGTGATTTAGAGAGGTTCCCACTTGATTTTCCATCAAATTCATCGGTAAAGGTAAATTCATAACTCGTCATGTTGTAATTTGATTCTTAAACCGCAGAATATAGGATATTTCTCTTGGAGAGGGTTTTGACTTAATCTAATGATGGGAAAACTCTAAATTGGGTAAAATGATCATAATTGATTGGGGTTAGGATTTGTGTTTAATTGAGATATTGTTAGGATAACTTTGATTAATTGTTGTGTTTTATTATTGTTTAGACCAGAACAAGTCAAGGCATTTAAAAAGGGGAAGCTTGGGTTCTTTAGAGTTTCAAAGATTGATTCGAGGTAGGTGATGATAGTGCATTTTTCAAGATATGTATGTATGCATGCATGCATGTCTAGTACTTTATAGTTTCACTTGTGTGATGCATGTTGGAAAAACATAGGGAAGGATATGAAATGACATCAAGTTGATAATATCATGCAATGAATCAGTTTACTTTACTTATGGTTTCAAGTGTTAGTATTCCAATTTTTTTTTTATATATATAGATATATATATATATATTATATATATATATATATATATATATATATATAAAATCAACTTGCGGTAAAAATCATTATAAGCTACAATTTTTATTACAATAATAAACTTGTGGCTAAAACATTTCGTCTTTACAAATAATGAAGGTATATTAAGCTAACGTTTGCCACAAATTTTAATACTCAATTATGATAATATTTGTTTAGCTACACCTACAATATTGTGTTTGAAATAGCCTTTAAACTTTTTCCAGGGCTAAAAGGTCATTATTGCTACAACAAGTTTCAACACGTGATAAAAACTAATAATTAGCTACAAAATTTTATTGTCGCGCAAATTCAATGGCTATTTCATTTAACTATTGTAACTAACAATTTTTCGTAACTTCACACAAATGTATTTATTTAGCCATGATATTTTATTGTGGCTAAAATATTAATACTGCTATGATAAATTTAACAATTGGAAAAAAATTAAATAGTAGCTACGAGATTTTGTTATAGCAAAAAAGTCGTGGCTGTAATATTTAACTGTTGCCGCATTTTTTCATAATTTACAGCAATTTTTTTATAGCCATAAAAATTTGGGTTAAATGATTTTTGTTGATAAAAGGTTACTATTGGTATAATAAATTTCATCGTGTGACATAAACCTATTATCAATTACAAAAATTTATTGTAGCAATAAAGTTGTAGCAAAATTGAAAAATTAAAACTGTAGCAAAATTGAAAAATTAGCATTGCTAGTTTGATTTTCATGGCGAACATTTATTACAAATTTGTAAATAGCTGTGACATTAAAATTCCCGAGGCTATGAGTAAGTTATAGCTACAATTTTTGAATTCTTAGCTTAGGTTTCATGTCTATAAATATATATTGTCGTAGTGAGTATAAAGTTTTTTGTTCACAATCTAAAATGGAAACTGGACATGTCATCAGTACGATTGTAGTACAAGATTATATGTAGTTTATCTTGATTATTGGAATAGTATAGTTTCAACTTCTTGTCCTAGTGCATTTTGTATGTATTGAATAGGACCAAGTAGAGATAGTTGTTGTAGGCTGACTGATAAAAACATATTCTCTAAACTATTTAATTTACTTATATTCTTAATCCAGATATAACTATTATTATAAGTAAATGTTAATTATTGTTTTGATTTATTAAAGGGTGAGATTCTGTGATGGGTCAATATGCCTGGTAGATTCGATGATAATGATAATATATATTGGTGAAATATTAGTTGATTGATGATATGCATGTTCTTTTGAGAAGCTTATAAGTTTTAATAGTGTCAAATCTTGCAACTGGATTCATGCATGCGACACATGAAATAAGTTAAGCAATGCTCTAAAGAAAATTAATTTTTGAACTAAATTCGTGAGTAATCTAATTTATTTGATTAGTATCTTTAATATATAAGTGTTAGAGAGGGAAATTTTGAAATATAAATAGAGTGCAATTACATATTTCTAGGGATATTATTATGATAAGAATAATACAAATTAATTATTTGGAATTATTTTCATAATAGAAAATCTCAGTTATTAATTTTGTGGTCCCTACCGTACCCATTTTAACTAGAACTCAGAATCTATTCTAAGGAAAGAAGGGAGAAGTTTGTCTTTCTCTATTCTTAGGAAAGAGAGAAGTATGTTTCTTTCTCTATTCGAAGGACAAGGAAAAGTATGTGTCTTTCTCTATTCCAAGAAAACTTTTTCTATTCTGAGGTAATGAAGAAGTATATATCTTTTTCTATTCTAAGAAAAAACTCATCTCCTCCTTGGACTAGGAAGAAATCTCTATAAATAGGAATTCTTCTAACCCTTGAAAAATAATAAGTTTTCTATACGATACTTGCCCACCCAAGTATTAAGAGACTCCGGAAGAGAACTTGAGCCACTGTAGAAGACCGCAGAGTTGCCATTCAGTATATGGACTAACTTGTGGATTCGTTTGAAGGTATCTGCTCACACTTCAAGAGGTAATTATTGAATTAAATTTTAGAAAGTTTATGTTGTCATGCCCCAAACTAGAGGAGGCGTGACTGTCACTCGGCACACTGTGCAATCGAGTTAGCCACTGAAACATACCAACTGACTTAATTGTGGACCTAGAAGGTCGAGAAACATGGCATCTGAAAAATTAAAACTGGACCATTAGGGTTATAACCTAATAACAACTTATAAAGATAAAGGTAGACTAGCCAAAAATGATATAATACTAGTTGGCCGACGAGGCTGAAATTGAGGACATATACACACACATACATACATACATACATATTTATACATGTCAAGCCTATGTGGTTGGAAATTGGAAGCTGCAAAAAGAAACCCATAATATTGTGTCCACCATAGCCTCTACGAGTGTCATAAGCATTGATCGATACAAGACCCGTCTCTACCCAAAATGTACAACAAAAGTTAATATCCAATAAGAACTCTAGGAAGCAGGAGGAACTTACCAACTCACAGTTGAACCTCGAATTCTAGTGGAGGAGTCGATTAGAATCCCTACTTGGACTTGCACGTATGAAACAAAAAATGTAGTGTCCCAGGACGTTAGTACAGATAAAGATGTACTGGTATGCAAGGTGGAAAATAGAATCATGAATTGTTTCGACAAAAGGGTAATAAAGATACCACCTGAAATAGAAACTCCAATAACCTCCATGATTGACATCCTACATTATATAAATTGAATATATGTGTATATCGCATAATTTATGTCGAAATATATATAATATATATATATATATATATATATATATATATATATATATATATATATATATACACACACACATATGCAAATGCATGCCATATGCAACCAAGTGCTAGCAATGGTGGTGCCTTCTGGCAACGAACCATCATATTCGCCAACTTGTGACCATCTGTGTCTCATACGTATAAATATAGGCAATAGGTCCCCATACTTTAAATTATAGCTCGAAAGTAGAATGCATACATGTAATGTCATGTATCTTAATGCATTTGTGTTACCTCAATCATGTTGTCAATCTTAGCTCGTGGTACTCTTGACCTCATAATATCTAGTCACTTTCGCCTCACATGTAAATATCTTGTATAACCATATGCTTGTAGATTTAACTAGACACTTAAGTCAAATTATGAAATGTAACTTATACTTGAGAATGTTCATAAAGATCTTAAGGTTCTTCACTTAGTATTCATATAGGTTTTCTTAGTAGTTTGTAAAAGAAAATATTTCAGAAAACATGTCCTTCGGTAGTTTAAACATATGAGTTACATTTAAGAGTTTCAAAAATTGACATATTATTTTTTAAGTTTTTCAAAAAAAAGAAGAAAGTAACAAGGAAGGAGGATTGATTTCAAAATCTTAATGTTCTTCCCTAATATTTCTAAGTTACAACACCTAAAGAAGAAGAAGAATATACACGGGGACCTACTGTTAAAGGAATCGACAAAATGACACATAGACGCCAAGTAACCTATATAACCGAATGAGTGGAATATTAACATAATAGAATCACAAAATACATCAGGTGCAATGCCAATGCATTTCACAGAAGGTCTTTCTAATAATAGAATAGTAAAACAACCTTTGACGATTTAGGATTCTAAAATTCATGCTCAAAGTAACGCTTAGCCTTAACATACCTCAAATTCAGGGTATTGTGATATTAATGCGGACTGTACCCCTTCCTTAGAGTAGGTAATCTACAAAAAAATATATATTGCACAACTATTACAAACAAAATATTAACACATCAGGGTCAAAGTAGCAATTTAGAGCTTACTAGCAAAGTGATTAGCTTGCAAGACCCTTTTTAGATGTATGTTTCACTATATTTTCTTCTCCAAATTACAACCCCAAATTAGTGGCATAACAAAAATTTTTTGCAGAAGCTATTAACAAGTGAAGGCCTACACAATATTCAACAACAACCAAATAGAGTATGCCTGCACAACAAATAAAACTCGGAGTATCGTCAATTCCCTCTTTTTCAACCCCAAAATAACCTCAACCGAATCTCAACCACGATTCTTCAAACTATTAAAGACATAAAATAAATATGTTATACAATCCTATAATTGTTCAATATAACCATAAAAACTCAAACTCACCGCTTCCGATCACCATCTTATGTGTTCGTCCAATAGTTACATTTGGAATCATGTCTTTCTCTTCATAAGCAATAAGAGGTTAAAACGGCAAAAAATTAACTTAAACTTGATGGAGCGTATAATATTTTACATGTATTGTCTATAACAAACAGTCTCCTCAAATACAAGATGTTGAATCAAGAAGAAACAATTTGAAAATTCCAATGCAATAATAGAACCAATGTTACACTAATTTATCTTACAATTAAATATCCATCTATACTACTTCTTCTCTTCCAGACTCATATAAGAAAGAACCACGCACATACAAAGCATTTCCACAAATTTTAGTAACAACAACATCAGAAAATACTTCAAAATAGCCCAACATCATGTAACTATCCATATACAATTATTTCCGCCGTCTATTCGTGTTCTTGCTTATATATTGTAGCTGTAACTTTAAATCAATCAATAAAATAAAGTGTGAGAATTATTACATCCAAAAACCAGCAATACCACTTAAAATTATACTCCTTCACCATGAGGAATCCTTCAAATTACAACCAAAGAGGAGGAAAAAAGTAGCATAATCTTCATGAACATTCCGAGGGTGAAACCACATTGAAATCTTGTAGATCTTTGTTTGGATGATAGGGTAACCTTTAGAGAGGATTTATGAACGTTTTATTTTTATTTTGGTTGAAAAAGATAAGATAATATGAAGGAGAAATCAAATCTTATAAAGCTAAATCAACATAGGAGCTAGGGGTCCACCTTCATGTGCATGCTTGTGCAGTCTCACTAAAATCTAAATATCTCTCGATTCTGAAGACAAATGATTTAGTGTGTTGGAAATTAGAAATGTATACTTTGATTTGGTACATTGGGTTCTCCAAAATCTTTATAGTTTGGGATAAAAGTATGAGACATTTAACCCAAATTTTAGAAAATTTATCAAAGAAACTTAGTAGCTCTAACTTTTGCCAACTTTTTATTTCCCAACTTGCTCGACTTCAAAACTTAAATTATGATCATTGAAAATAAAACATCCTTCTTAGCATATAATACACTCTTTGACTTTAAGCCACACTTTTTCAGGGGTGGCTGAAAGTCCCGTAACCTCATAGTTTAGGAAATACTTATAAAGTGTTGCCTTAGCAGCTACGCGTAAAAGCGTTGCCAAAAAACAAAAAGGCCACGCTTTTGCAGCTATGCTTAAAAGTATTGCCGTATCATCTACACTTTTAAGCGTAGCCTTAAAGGCAAAAAGACCACGTTTTTCAGCTACGCTTAAAAGTGTGGCCTTAGCAGCGACACTTTCAAGAGTAGCCTAATATGCAAAAGGCCACACTTTCCAGCTACGTTTAAAAGTGTTGTCTTACCTACTATTTTAAGTGTGGTCTTTGCTACATTATTGCCCACAATTATGAAGTGTTGCCTTTTATATCTAATATATGACAACACTTTGAAGTGTAGTCTTTGTCCATATGCATACACAATTTATATGCCACAATTTCTAAGTAAAATACACCAATACTATCTTGTAATAAATAATCTCGAGCATTAAGTACTCTTATAAATTTATAGATTTTCCATAAACTTCAAAACATAATATGCGTTGTGTACATACACATACTTATAAAGCAATATTTTAAATGTGTATACAATAGTTCAAAAAAAAAAACTCTTACAATAGTTCAATATATTCCACCAATGAATATATTTCACAAAATCAAATATAATGTATTCAAACTTTTACAATAATTCAAAAACTCTTCATCATCACTTCAAATTTGTTCACCTCCATTTTTCTACACAAATCAGATTGCGATGGTTATAGAATAGGCAAAAAGTTCCATATTGCACATTTATTGAAGAGGCAAGAAGTCAAGATTGCAGTAGTTTATATAATCATTCATGCTTTAAATATATGTCACTCTCACTTTACTATTTAGAGATAATATTGCTCAATTTGCGAAGTGTACTTACTACTAAGTAACTTGGAAACTACATACTGTATTCCAGACTGCAAAACTATTTTCCTTAAAAGGCAAACTTCCCAGCCTGCCCAACTATCCCAACCTGCCCAACTATTCCAGATTTCAAAAACAATAATCAGATTGCAACTATTTTCGTTGAAGTCAAAAATGCTTTTCAGCTTTTGGTTACCTAATGTCAATTAGACATTGTTATCAACCTTCAATACTCAAAACTATCTTCAATGCATTAATGCACTCCTCAAACAGGTCATAGAATGATCTATCCCCACTGTTGTTGAGAGTGACAAATAACTAGCCCTGTAATTTCCAGTAACTAAGATCTTTCCAATGTCATCCCTCCCTGTCCTGTAACAGCTAAAACTATCAGACCATCTTTTCCAAACATGTTAAGTTTGTAAAGGAATATGCTTGTGCCAAATAAAATTATTAATAGGATCCTTAGATTGTTTTTTCCTAACCTCACGCAGACAGTAGATACTGTAAAACTCCCATCTTTGGAATCCAGTTTCCAAAAACTATAAATCATATTTTCCTTGAAGGCAAATGCTTTTATATTTTCTGTCCCTAATTTTACCCAAACTTGTTCAATTTTTTATGGCCAAATGACAGACAAGGAATTGATGTTTAAAGAATCTTTGTTGTGCTATTCAACCGAACCACAATTCAAACAGTAGAAAACAGACTTGAAAAAAATACTTTTTCTTCATTGTAAATGGGTAAACCCCACATGAAGGATAGTTACAGTTTAAGCTTCATTTTCTCAGCAGTGAAATGTACACATACATAACATTTTTCAACCAATTCCCCACCCCCAAAAAGTCAAACATAAACTTTCAACATCAACTATATTCAACAGAAACTATAGCACTCCAGAGATCTAGATAATAGCAGTAAATAGTTCCACACTGACTTAACATCCTTGAGATGATTCTCGATTTCAATCAATAGTGAAAAAGGTAACAGAAGTGTAAAAGTAATTGGTATCATCACAAGCCCATAAATAAAAAAAAAGAAGGATAGAAGCCGTTTGAATTTCAACCATACCAAACAAGCCACTGACAGCAACTAAAAAGAGAACTTTTAAGCATTTAGAGTGTTTCACCAGCATTCAACAATATTCAAAACCATATCGAGATCTCTTTTTTCTTGATAGCAGTTAACTAATCACATACCTTTGCAACTCCAATTTTGAAAATATCTTTTTTTTTCTGCTTCTACGCTAATTTCATATTATTGCAGGATCCCTGTCACACTAAAATATATATACAACGTCAAATATGATTGTTGGTGGAAAAGTAGCCAAGTAGAAGGAAAATGCTATGAGTTGAACAATAAGTATAAGCCAATTCAACATCTACCCTATCAAAACAGAGCAACCTGACTATATAGTTGATCTTAGGCTTTTGTATAGAGAAATTGAAATTCAGAGATTTCTCAATATAAATTTCATATCAGTCATGCAAAAACTAGATCTACTTTGAATGATTCAAAATGAAGTTAAAGATTGCAAATTAACTGTATCAATAAGCCAACTACCACAAAGAAGAATTTCGGAGAAACTGAGAGGACTAATTAGCCAACTATCACAAATTTACAATCACATATGATACTGTTCTTTAGGATAGTATTTTTTAACTCGATATGATTTTTTAGAAGACTCACCCTCACCATCAATTTCAGGATTTTTACTACATCCTGAAGCTCCACATGTATGACAAAACTCATCATCTTTATGATCATTCCTAAACAACATGCAATCATTTGGACATGCATCAATTTTCTCATAATCAAGACCGAGATTCTTAACCATAGACCTGGTTTTATTGTAATACCAAGGATTGTTCAACTCGGGCATCACCTCTTTTATTAAATCTAAAAGGGAAGTGAATGATTCATTGCTCAATCCGTGTAGACACTTCAAAAAATATAAACGAAGTGTGAATGATAATTTAGAGAATCCTTTACAACCAGGATATAATTCTTGACTTGCCTCTTCAACTAAGTTATAATATTTTTTGGCATCTTCATTTGGACCATCATAAGCTCCCTCAGCCTGTGCAAAATCTCTAAATTGATCATTCAACAATCCATCAATATCATCACGCGAGCATTCCATATCATCTTCAACATCAATTTAATATCCCATTCCCCGTGATTGATCCATCTAGTATAACCTTTAACAAATCCATAGCATATTAGATGATCATACACTACATTCCTTCGAGTCCAACAGACATTACAACATTTTGCACATGGACACTGAATTTCCTCTATGTGAAGATTTCCATAAGAGTAAGCAAAATCAAGGAATGATTCAACACCATCGATATATGGTTTGCTATACCTTGCTAAATTCATCCAATATTTCGATGGGATATTTGAATTCCTAGAAGATATCCATATAAATTACCCGTCATCACAAATATGTTTTAAAAGTCATGAGTAAGTTATCATATTTAGATTTGATGAGATGATAAAATTTTCTTACCTAGTCATGACTCTTGTTCTATGCCAAATCAAACCTTGAATACTCCAAAAATGTTTCTCAATGTTGATTACACTTCTAACAAAAAATAAGTAAAAGTTAATAGAATAAACACAATTAAGAAGGAAAGTAAACGAATAGGATAGACACTATTAAATATACTAATCAATATTAAGAAATTCTATCGAGAAGCATTTTCAAGTTTGCAGATTTGAAGGAAAGAAATTCTCCACTTTATTTAGAAGACCAAAAGTAAAAACATAAGCATGAAACTACAAATCTGCAGATTTGCATATTGCAAATTTGCAGATTTACATATATATTGTAGCTTACAAATTTTCCACTAAATATAGAACAACAAGATACCACAACACATTTTTAAGATGCAACATAGATCTGCAGATTTACATACTGCACATTATTAAGCCCAAGCATGAATAACTCTCCTAATACAGGTATACTTGTTGATACCACTAACGATTCACATGACATGATGCAGGAATCCCATAAAATACAGAACACAAGCTCAAAAGAGGAGAATCATCAAAATGGTAAGTCTACTCCCTCTAACTTTATTCTCGACCAGTTTACTCATGATCAAAGAAACTTTTTTTTTGAAATTACTATATTTGATAAAAAAAGAAGAAGATAATTTTGAAATTTGAAGAGACCATATGAAGTCTTTCTTGATAGATATGGTACATTGTTTGTTTGACACACAAATCTAAAGGTTCTCATCTACAAAATTTTGTCGTTCCAACTAGTATGAGAGGTCAAGAAAATTGAATCGCAGATGACAATAGCTCGCTCTCCTAAAACCTTTTTATTACAGGTCTATTTATTGACAATAGAAGATTACGTCGCTTTAGGCTCTTCTTATTATAGAACCATTCACATGTCCTATAAGTTGATGAAATACACATTTCAAGGAAACTAAATTTAATGATATTGGCCATAGATATAAAATGCAGAAACTTGATATCAATAAACAACATCAATACTTCAAATGAAATCGTTAATGCTTGTACGACAACTTAAATAAGCACATGATTGATATAAAAAGAACCAAGTTTTCATAACTATAGTGAAATCAACATTTCCATCCTCTGCTAATCCTTCTCCACCCTGTTACCTTTAAGATTTTGCTATACATATTTTCTTACAGATAAGTGTATTTCTTCTCTCATTTTTATAGGGGATATATGGCACCAAATTCCACATTTTCGGACTGATGAAATTGATAAAATTTTATTTCGACACTCAAAAGTCTAAAAGGCATCGAAAACCACTTTTTAACAATATTAGCCTTTCAAACTCTGAACTTATGAAAACCGATAAATTTTTAACTAAAGTTCCAAACCAACCTTCACAAATTAATCAAAAATAATTCGAGGTCAGTATCGGGAGGAAAAAAAGTAAACTATCAAAATAACCTGCAAGTCCCACACAGATATGAATCCCAGTAACGGGCGCAAGCCTTGTCCAACCTCTAACAAACTCGATCTTCGTTGGATCCACTTGAATACCTTCATTGGACACCACATGTCCTAAAAATTCAACCGAATCAATCCAAAACTCACACTTTGATAAGTTGGCATATAGCTTCTCTTACCTCAATCGCTGGAGTACGATCCTCAAATATCAATCATGATCCTCCCTAGTCTTGGAGTATACCAAGGTTTCATCGATGAACACTATCATAAAGAAATCCAAATATGACTGGAACACGCCGTTCATAAACTCCATGAATGTCGCAGAGGCGTTAGTCAAATCAAAATTACATAACAAGAAAATCATAGTGCCCACAATGGGTCATGAAGGATGTCTTAGGGATATCATATGCCTTATTATTAAGTTGACGATAATTGAACCTCAAATTAATTTTAAAAAATAAAGATGCCCCTGAGCTGGCAAAATAAGTCGTCGATACGAGGAAAACGATATTTGTCTTCACTTTCACTTTCACTTTTTTTATTGTTGATAATCGGTACACATCGTTATGATACTATCCTTCTTACTCAAAAATAAAACGAGATCACCCCACAGAGAAACACTATGGTGAATGAATTCCTTGCTCAACAATTCCTATAACTGATCCTTCAACTCTTATGGAGCCATATGGTAAGAAGGAATATAGATGGGCTAAGTACCCAGCTCCAAGTGAATTTCAAAAATCAATATATATCTATACGAAGGAACACCTTAAATATCAAAAGGAAACAAATGCTCTTGAACGACAAAGAATCCAAGGAAGGTGTCTCAACACTAGTATCTCGAATATGACAAACCCCCTTTACCAACAAACGTCTGAGCTCAAATAAAGGAGATGACTTTGCTAGGGTAAGAACAACTAGAATCCATCCACTCAACTCTCGGGACATCCGACGTTGCTAAGGTAACTACCTTAGCATAACAATCAAGAATAACATGATTCGAAAAGTCAATTCATACCCAAAATAATATCAAAGTCTACGTTACCTAGAACCATCAAGTCTACCCAAGTATCATACCCGACTAACAAAACAAGACAAAATTGATACATTCGATCTAGTACTAAGGATTCACCTATTGGTGTAGAAACATGAATAAACCATGCATGTTATTAGACATCATATCAAATTCGACAAAAAAATTGGTAGACACATATAGAAAGTAGACACAAATCAAACAATACAGACGCACGTACAGGAACAATACCTATAACCACAACAACCATAAGACTCGACCTCTAGCCTCCCAAGAAAAATATAACACTGTCCTTCTCGACCAACTATAGTGTGGGTAAAACATCAACCTTCATTCGTCGGAGCTGGAGCACCCATACTAGAAGCCTTGTTGCCTCTACCAGACTAAACTATACCACAACCCAGGCTAGAGGCACTAAATCTCTCGCTGGAGCAGATGAATTAGAATATTGGGATCTTGAGTGAATCTTTATAGGAAATTCATCTGATAAAGATCGTCACATCCAAAAGAAGACATTGACACAAATAGCTGATGTGATGGACTAGATGAGCTATTGTGGCTACCCCGATTAGAACTACAGGACCCTTTATATGTCTGCCCGCTCTCAACTATTGGAAGTAATGCATAAACAGGTTCAAGACGCTGAAAGAACCTACCACGTATATGAGAACCTCTGTCTCCAGATGATGTGCTAGAAAACTCACCAGACGCGGGCCTCTTGGAGTCCTTAATTTCCTCTCTAACCATCAACTCCACATCATTGGCGGTACTCACAATGGAATGGAAGAAAGCTCCCTCTCTGGTTTCTCTGAACACATAAGACATGATGGAGAAGGTCAACCCTCTCATAAAACTTTGGACTCTCTCTGCATCATCTAGAACAATAATCATGGGATGCCTAGACAGCTCACAGAAGCGAGCTCCATACTGAGTCATGGATAAACTACCTTGAGTCAATCTATTAAACCTCAATCAAATCTCGTTTCTCATTCTCCAAGGGATGAAACAGTCCTAGAAATCACTAGAGAAAGCATCTCACTTAACTATAGGAGATCCAACTGGTCTAGACCTCAAATAAGTCTTCCCCCGTTAACTAGATGGTACACGAAGATGAAGTGCAACAAGACCAACCCCACGAGCATCCACAATACCCATTTCCTCCAGCATCTCATGACACAAAGTCAAGAACTCATGAGCCTCCCACTCTTACCACCCTAAAACAGGGGGATTTCATCTTCTGAAACCTCTTATAACATTGATAATCAACTGTTTTAAGTATAACATCAGGAGCAATCTATGCTCCAACAGTTGGTGCAAGAACTACATGTGGGTGACCCACCCGATTATGAATATTCAAAAAGTGTTGCTGACCTGGGGTTTGTGTTCCCCCCCTTGTCTAAGAACCTTGTGGCTTACCTATCGTACCCGTAAGAAAATCTCTCCAGCAAACCTAACCGGTGCTACTCCATGAGCATAACCTCTAGCTCGAGACCTACCTCTACACATAATTGGGCCTCAACAACTTCCTCGGGGACTGCCTCCCTCTATCATTAGAAGCAAAATTCTGGAACTTGACATCTCCCAAAATAACATGCAACAAATCAACACTAACTTAGGTAACCACACATCATAAGAAAGAACGGACGTGATGGAATTTTTCTATTCCTATCAAGACAAGTCAAACCTAAAAAAAATGAATGAAATACAAAATGAAACAATAACAACAAAAAGTTGGAAAAATACTCATATTAAGAACACTCAACATCAATAGCACTCATCGGTAATGACTTCTACATCAATACTCGCCGACAATGAACTCCTCCTCATCAACCATTAAAAGTCTCATTACGGTGCTTAAAATCAATACAAGCAAGAGATTTCACACTACAAGGAAGAGACAATCACTTAAGCTAATCAAGTCCACAATAATGTCATGGAAACATTTCATCAATCATCACATTAGGGTTCACAACAAGACAAATTCACAAAAGTATTATGATAAATACATTTCCTTTTCATTTAACCTATTTTATTTATTAAGATTTTATCAAGTGGAAGATGAACCCATCACCTTATTCTCATTCTTCCTCAACACACACAATGAAGGAAATACACTAAATTTACAAGGTTTAGGAGATCACTTGTCTTAATTCAATCTACTAGTTAACCCAACACTTTAGTCTTCCCCTTTCAAACAACTCCAAAGCCACACAATCTAATTCAATCAAGTATCTACAATAAGAATCCGAAAATAACAATACTCAATTCAAACACTTTGGAAAAAATTGGTCAACGAAATCAAAAATCCGATTCCATAAATGAAGTTTAAATAAAAAAAATCTTTACTTGAAAACATTACCCAAGTCATTTGGAACTCATTGATGAAAATCATTTTGAAAAACAATTAAATATTAGTCCAAATCAACATTTCACTAAATTCATGGGTTCTTGAAGAAAACCCCAAACTAATCATTTCAAAACCTTGATATGAACACTTAAATTTATGAATAACAATGTGTATATAAATAAAGATTTAAGATTAGAAATTGTTATCCAAACATTTCTATCAAAAACCTTGTTCAAAATCGCCACAACAAATATCTCAAAACTAAAATATGGTGAAACAGAGTTGAAACCACAATTTTTAGAAGATATTTTGTCCAGGGGTCCTCCGCAAACACGGACCCCTGTTCGCCAATGTGGACAGATAGCTCCTAAAATAGCTCCGCTAACACACCCCTACCTCCACGAACACGGAGGTCAACACACATTAATCCCCCACGAACCGACCAATACTTTGCAAATGTGGGGGCCCAATACGCTATTCTCTGCGAATGCGGTCACAAGATCCGCGAACGTGAAGAGTTGATATCAGCAACACATATGAGAAAATCAACCAACACAAAATCCTCCAAATGGATACTCGAGATTTGTTAAGAACCATGTACACATAATTCATATATGCAAATTCATTATACTCGATATTTAGTACCTATCAAAACCATAGAAATACGAATCGGAGGTACCCTTGACCCAGAACTCGTGAAAGTCACAAGAAATGAACATAATACCTAAAAAGGCCAAATCAAGTTCAGTACCTCTACAAATTCAATCATCACCACACCTAGGCCTGAAATCATCCCTACGAGTCCAAAGAAACTCTCAAAATACCGATTAGAGTATCCAAACCCCAAATGTTGACAAAAGTCAATCCAAAGGTTAAAATTTCATAAATATCCAACTTAGGTTCTCAATCCTCAAACAACTCCGAGTATAAAATCAACAAATCTCATAGACCAAATTCCACAGTTTCGGACTAATGGAATCGACGGAATTTCACTCTGACACTCAAAACTTTAAAAGACATAAAAAATCACTTTTTAACAACTTTAATCTTTTGAACTCAGAACTTACGAAAACCCACAACTTTCTACCTAAAGTTCCAAAACAACTTTCACAACTTAATGAGAAATAACTCAAGGTCAATATCGAGAGGGAAAAATAGTAAACTATCAAAAATGACCAACTGGTCATTACATTCACTTGGGATCAACAATAATTTCCAAGTGTCGATCATGTCAGATGTGTAGGCCCATAGCATGAAACAAACTTTCCTCCATCATTTTTATAACATATATACGTCTCACTAATCAAATTTTATTCTCAAGTAACACATAACCTGCCTCAGCGCCAGACTACTGTCTTATTAAAAATACAACAAACATAAGTTTAAACTCATGGTTTCGAAAGTACAAGTGGTTCAATACTAAGAACATAAACGATTGAGTTCACCTAAAAGTGTTCAAGAAAATTTAATACATCAATTAATGTAGTACAAAACCCTTGGCTAGCTACTTTAACATTAGATAAGCTCTTCCATCAATAGGTGACAAGTTCCTGTATCATATAATACGTTCATTAACAGTATCCTTTGTATAAACAGAAATTATAGAACTATTGTTTTCAATCTGAGCTAATTAATTAAACAAAATAACAAAACAAACAGAAAGTAGTAGTATTTACATGTATATATCTTCAAGTTTTAAAGCAATTTGAGGCTATATAGTTTCGTCCAATATGAGTGCTCTTAAATCATCATCTGTTATATTCTGAAAAGATAGATGTAGAGAAAGATAAATATGAAAGAAAACAAACATATAAACAACAACAATATATACCAATGTAATTTCATAAATGAAATCTATGAAGGATAGGTTCGTCTCAACGAGTTTAGGGGCCTAAAATAAAACTTCATAAAGAGGCCTTCATAACATACACAGTTTAATCCTATACATGGGATTGGAGAGGTTGGATATAAGGGAAAATTAGGAACTAAGAATGTAAACATGAATGTAATGTTTCAAATAAAATAATATAAGGTTAGAATAATAAACCCTGACTCAAAATTTTGATAAGTTTCTATAATGGTATTAAAACAGTATTGTGCTGAATTTGATAGGTTGATATAATGATATTAATATAGTATTGACTAGTTTTATGCTTTAAATTTGAAGAAGATACCAAAAAATAAATTTGATCTGTTTATGAAAACACAACAATAGATTTTGCACAACAATAGATTTTGCATAATGTGGAAGGTTTGACTGTTTGAGATGCTTTAAAATATTCAATTATGAGAGAATAAAAACAATGAAATGAAAATAAGAAAAGTATATATAAGAATGTTGGTTCATGATAATCGTCAGAGTATAAATTAGGCAACAATACAGATAGTCGGATAGAAATGATGGTACGATTAACTAACACTATTCCATTTCTCAATTGATCCCTATATGAGGTAGAAAATTATTATATTTTTTATCAAAAAATTTCTTTCTCTATATATATATAGAGAGAGAGAGAGAGAGAAGTAGAGACCCTAAAATAAATCGAAGCTCCAAGCAATTGCTTCAGTTATCTTATTATCGAGACAACCCTAATAAAGTATAAAATATAAGCAGATCTTGTTTCTACTTTCCTGAAGTAGAAAAGTTATTTTTGACATATACTTAGTTTGTCAAAAAACAAAAGAATTAAAAGTATGAAAATAAGAAAACATGACAACAATATAGGAAGAAGCAAAGCAGATAATAATACATATAAAAAGAACAATTTGGTACCTAAATAATACTATTAGTAAGGAGAAGCATAGTCGAGGCCGTCTTCTTTACTCTCCCATACACATAATACGATAAGACTCGTAATTTTTTTTCTTTTAAGTAAGGGTGTACGTAGGAAGGAAAATGTTTTTCCAGAAAAATTTTCTTAAAAAACAAGTGAATTTCTAATATATAAATATCTTTCGTAATATATCTATTTTTAACTTGAGACTAAAAAATACTCGAAGGCGAGGGGGGGTTGGGGGATGGCTAGGGTAGGGATAGCAAAAAATGTTTTTCTTGGCACCAACACACCGTAAGTCTCATCAATAAAACAAAATCGAGTGTTCCACTATAAAAACATCAGCAATTTAATTCACCTTTTTCCCCTCAGCAATGACTTTGAACCGCCAAAAGAGGTCCCCAAGTGCTTTTCCTCAAACTATATCCAAGCTATGACAAAATAAAATGAGTGTTGTTAATGCACATTTATATATAATAATATCATATTTAGTTTATTGAAATCTTAGTATATGTACTATACCTCCACATTTTATTTTTTAATGCATGACGTCCACTGCACAAATAATATTAGCCATATTAATGCATCTACCTTCTAAATAGTAAAAATTTTTGAAAGCTTTTAATCAAAGTCCAATATATGCAAGTCTGCGCTATAACATGTTTTAACTTCTATTCACGACTTTTACATGATATTTGTTTAGAAAGAAACCAAAAATCTATTGAGTTTACCACACAACAAATACAGTGGAATTTCTTAAGTAGAGTCTGTAGAAGGGAGAAGGTACACAGATCTTATTCCTATCTCGTAAAGATAGAGAGATTAATTTCGATAGACTATTGATTCAAGTAAAGCATTTCAAAGCAATTTGAAAAAGAGAGTACAAAAATGAAAGCTATAAGAACAATGCAATAAAGCGAAAAGAATAGTAATAACAATAGTGCATCGTATCGATATCAAAAAATCAAAACTATTGAGACGGTTTCAAAAAATGTAATTTGGGTCATATAAAATTGACTAAAAAAATAAGGAAAAATAACAGAAATTCCACTTTTAAGTTCTCTTATTGTATCTATTAGTTTTATAAATTTCCAAAATTCTTCATTTTCGCGCATCAGATTAATGTATCAGCGCATCAGATTAATGTATCTCACGAATCATATCAATGTATCTCACGCATCAGATTAATGTATCTCGCGCATCAGATTATTGTATCACGTATAAATATGTACATCAGTTCATATATAAAATGTAATGTATTTTATTTAACAATTAATTAATCTCGAGCATCAGATTAATGTATCAACGGTATTGTATAAGTTTGAGGGATTTCTATAATTATAAATTTATAAGGGACAGAATGATTTTGTCTTAGGAGTATGTGATTTGTATCCTTTGCCCAAAAAATATCATGATATAAATAATTGATCGAACTGAATCACAAACAGTATTTTAATCAATGCGTACCTGAGTTTTCCAATTTAATACCGGTGTTAGTAGCACGAATAAATCCAACATCTTCAGCAGATATAAATTCATATGTTCCTCTGTTCTTTAACATTCCATCCTAAATTAAATATATAGAATAACACACACACAAAGATAGAATAAATTCAAATACCTTTTTAATTAGTTTAATAGGCTTTACACACATAGTTTTCTATGCTTTTTTATTTTTATTACAACTAAATTCTTAAGATATTTAAATTGGGCACAAAAATACCACATGTTGTTATTTATTTGTCATTTTGTTGTGTCATCCATAATTTTATAATATACATTTTAAAAATTTTGGCCAATTGTTAAAACATCTATCTATTCGATTGTTGTTGTGTCATTTGATGCTTTTTAAAAAAGGTCTTATAACTCACCTTGGATTCATCTTTATTCTTAGTCTATCTGTTCAAACTCAGACTCTCTAGACTTTGATTCCTCGTTTTTGTTAAATAAATATTCACATTAGGATTAGGGACGAATTCAGAATTTTCTTCAGAGTGTTCGAAAAAATAAAGTATAAATGTGTAAATAAGCCAACAAAAGTTTTTTCACACATAGTTTCAAAGGAACTTATTACTGGACTATCTCATTTTTCTTGTCATTAAGGAGGTTTAAAATATATATATTCACATAATATAGAAAATTTACCTTATATATACGATGTAATTTTTTACCGAGTGGGTTCGGGTGAACCCCCTGGATTAAGTATGGGTCCGCCCCTGATTAGGATAGGCCGACTCAACGGGGCCGAAAGTGAAATTAAAGAAAGGAGCTCTAATGTTTTTATTTTTTTCATCATATATACTTTTATTTAAAATCTAATTTTCTAGCTATTTTAAATGCGAAGTCATTAGGTATTATTTTATAATCAATTTGTTTTAAAAATTTCTTTTTCGAATGATTATATAGCTAATTCATTAGATCTCTCTAGACATTGTTAATCTTAAAGAAGATTTAGAGCCCATTTAGATTGTCTTAAAAGTCTGTGAAACCTACTTTTAAGTCATTTGTTTTTACTTTTGGAAGTGTTTGACATATAAAAATTAACTTGAACCAAGTCTAAAATGACTTAAAATAAGTTATGAAGTGTTTGACTAGATAAAAGATGACTTAAAATAAGTCAGAAACAAAAAGTAGGGGTATCCCCCTACTTTTTGTTTTTGGCATAATACATAAAATGTATCCTTTAACTTGGCTTCAAATCACATTTATGCTCTTCAACTTTGGATGTGCACAAATAGACACTTAAACTTGTAAAAAGTTGAACAAATAAACACACATGTTCTACGTGTCATCCTACATGTCATTTTTTGTCCTACGTGGTGTCTTACGTGTATTGTGTCATGTAGGACTCATGTATTTATTTATTTAAAAGTTGAATAGTTAAAGTGCCTATTTGTGCATTATGAAAGTTTGAGGTCAAAGTTAAAATTTGAAGTTAAATTTAGGGTCCAATATATGTATTATGTCTTTATTTTTTAAACTTAAATTCATTCATTTGACTTTTTTATTTTGACTTAAAAAACTACTTTTTAGACAATCCAAATGGGCTATGATCAATTTAATTTCGAAAAACTTCTTTCGGCTGAGGCAAGGTTACATGAACTGTTAATTATTCTATAAGTAATATGTGTATTTGAAAAATAATCAATTTTTAATTGATTGAGTATTTTCATTAAATTATTATCTTCTACTAGCTAGTATTATTTCCCTGAACACTTTTAATTCAAAAAATAAATGTAAACCATCAATATCATAATAACTATTACGTGTTAAAGAAAGTTCAACGTTAAGACAATATTTTTTAAATTCTCATCATCTAGTGATCTCAATATTTTACCACTAAATAAGAAATCAAAAATATTTTCATAGGCTTCAATTGATTCAAATCTATTTTGAAGTGAAAAATTGTTTGATCTACTCTACGTGTATAAACAATCAACTCTAAAAGATTCTTCACAAGGAACTCTGTGACTTTGTTCTCATCAAATTGTTTCTTACGAAATTCAAATTTATTTTTATCTCATATATAATTTCCTATTAGAAACCATAACACTCTTAGTATATATAATTTTTTTAAAAAATAACATATATAAATAATTTTTTTAAAAAAAAATAGGGGCCCAAAATATAATTGAAAAATATAGTATTCACTAAATTAAATTGACCTGATGAATTCCACTTTCATGAGAAAAAGCATTAGCACCAACAATGGCCTTATTTGGCTGCACTTAAGCCCACTATACTCCTCTACCTGAATATACATAACAACAATATTATATATGCATAATTAATTTTAACCACTAAAATACTATATATAACATACCATGTTGCTTGTTGTGAATATATATTTTGTATTAATCCCAGTATAGACACCACCTAGTACTTCCTCTCCACGATATTTTATGGTCATTACTATCTATACAAAATAAAATAACAATAATAAAATTAGCTAGAGATAGATTAACATTTATTATATATAAATAATAATAAATAATTTCACATATAGCAAAATAAATTATCATATATAAATATCTATATAATAATGTATATATCTATATCTATATGTATAATAGATATATTACATATATATATATATACATATATATATATACATATACATATATAATATATATTCTATAATATTATATTATATATATAATGTATATATATATTCATAGATTATCTCTTCTAACCTCTCTCTCCCTCTCTATCTCTCTCTCTATCTCTCTCTCGCTCTCTCCTCTGTGTGTTGTCTCTCTCTCTCTCTCTCTGTCTGTCTCTCCTCCTCTCTCTCTCTTCTCTCTCCTCTCCTCTCTCCCTCCTCTACTCTCTCTCTCTCTCCCCCCCCCCTCTCCTCTCTCTCTCTCTCTCTCTCTCCTCTCTCTGTCTATCTCTCTATCTGTCTCTTCTATCTGTCTATCTCTCTCTCTCTTCTCTCCGTCTCTATCCTCTCTACTCTCTCTCCTATCCCTCTCTCTATCTATCTCTCTCTCTCTCTCTCTTCTCCTCTCTCCCTCGTTTGCTCTGGAGTTTTTGATTTATATAATTGGCTACCTCATCTCCTTTTCTACCCTTGTTCCGATTTGTATTTGCTCCTGATTGGATTGGCTTTTGGAAGCTTATAACTTATAAGCCAAAAGTTACAAGTTATTTTTGTTATTCTTTTGCTTTAAAATAAGTGCTTCTAAGCATTTTTTATACATTACCCCAAAACTTCAAAACTGCTTAAAAATTATTTTACTTAAAACACCTAAAATAAGTCAATCCAAATAAGCATTGAATTCATTCATATATTGTAATTGTAGAATAAGATTTGTATTTGCCTAATTATAAGTGTAATCGACGAAAATATGTATTTTATTTGTATACACTTTTCTCTCATTTTAATAAATACAACATATTTTATAGATTTTATACTGAAATATAAAAAAATGACTAATAGTATATACGAATCCTATGGCCAAAAAAAATATTTAATGCAAATTACAATTAAATTAGAATAAATTATGGATATAACATTAAAGGTTATTCTCTCACACCTCTTCTAGAGAAGCATTTCCAGCTCTTTCACCAATACCATTGATGGTTACATCTACTTGTCTTACTCCTGCACAAATTCCCTAAATTCCATCGAAGTATCAGAGTCAAACTAACGATATGTATTTTTAGAAATGAAGTATTCTATTTGTTTACTTTTAACAGTCATGTTACATTTTTTAAAAGTCAATTTGATTAATTTTCAAAATACATTATTTTAGTCAAAATTCTTATCATTTGACTCTAAAAAAAGAAAACCGACGAAGGGTATAGTTAAAAGCTAACAAATACATACAGCTAATGTGTTGGCAGTAGCAAGTCCAAGATCATTGTGACAATGTACTGCAAGGACCACATTTTGGATTCCTAGGGTATTGGCTTTTATGTCAACAATTAGTTGTGCAAATTCATTTGGTAAATTGCATCCAACAGTATCAGCCACATTAATGCATGTTGCTCCAGCTTTGATAACTTCTTCAATAATATGGTAAACAAACTCCTTATCAGATCTGACAAAAAATAATAATAAGTACACATATATACATATATATATACACCATATGGTAAAAATACAAATATTACAAACCTTGTAGCATCTTCCAAGCTAAACCTAACATGCTCGAACCCAAGACTTGTTGCATAAGCCACCATGCTCCTTGCTCTCTCCACAACTTGTTCTCTACTCATATTCAATTTATACTTCATATGCATATCACTTGTCGCGATAAACATATGAATCATCGGTGTCTTTGCATACTTCAAACTCTCCCAAGCTCTATCAATATCTTCCTTAGTAGATCTCGCCAAACCACAGATCATCGATACATATCCCTCTTCATCTATGTTATTACCTGTTTAGACATAGTATAATAAGAAATATTTCACTATAATATATGTATGTATGTATGTATGTATGTATGCATGCATGTATATATATATATGTATGTATGTATCCTAGATACACATGAATCACACTGGATACATGTATCTAGAGTAATTTGCATGTACCTGGGATACAATACATGGAAGTGTGGCGAGGAAGATTTGTCACAGATACATGTGAAATATAATAGTATTATAAAATTTGAAATTATAAGATGGAGATATAATTCAAGATTACCAATTTTCTGTGCTACCAACTTTACAAGGTCAAAACTCAGCCTGGGAGCAGCTGGAAAACCAACCTCAATAACATCAACACCAAGCTTAGCTAGCTGACATGCATTTCCATTTTTTGTTTAGCTGTCATGGATGCACCCGGGGCCTGTTCTCCGTCACGAAGCGTCGTATCGAAAATCGTAACGTAGTTAGGGTCAGATAATTTGCCTCGTTGAATATTTGAGCAACGGATACCATATGAGGAATGAAAATTCCTTTTGATTGGAGGCACACTATTGTTTTTAGAATGTAATGAAATGTAATTGCCAAAGGAATATATTGTAGAATTTGCACAGAGAGAAGTCATTTTTTCAATAGAGTTGTCTATGTGTTTGGCAAAATTTTGAATAGAGTTGTGTTTGGTATGAAAGATAGAGTGGGCAATTGTTTATATTGTGCATAAATAAACAATTGATATGTTTTGTTATGTTGTTTTAATGAGTAGCAGGTCAAAAAATGTAATAAATGGGCTAATCACTATAATTTGAATTATGACACATACATGCACATATTATTAATAAAACTATTTATATTTTTCATATTTGTGCAAAGCGCAAATAAATTCACCAATATAAAATACTGTTCAAATTTCATAATAGTTATCCAGTTATAAAAAAGTCAAGACGTTGAAATATAGAAGTGTTGCTTTGTTCCTTTGCAGTTGAGAATAGGAAATAGAAATTAGGAATTAGAATTATTGCAACTAAAACTAATAGAATGAAAATGTCATATGATTTTGGATCTAGAAAAGTTTTTGGCAAAAATATAAGTTATACGTATTTGTAGATAGCTCAACCCTTTCAACATCAACTACATGGATCACATCAAAAGCCTTCTTTAGTTCCTTAACGAAATTCTTCGGATCCTTAATAGTGCTTGACTGGTGAAACTTGGAGGATTCATTCTTAGGAATTCACGAATCCTCAAGGTGTCAGCCTCTTTTTGTCGAGCTCCTCATTATTGACCGACTTGGTTAGTCATTGCTTGACTTAACATCCACATAGCCTCACGGAACTCAGCATTAGTGATTCTCCTTGAGGTTGCACTTTTGGTGCATTCAGTACCTATGGCTCCTCAACATTCCTTCTGGTTAGGAGAGATTTTGCTACTCTTCATGGAGGCATGATGATCCGATACACGCACAAGCATGAATTAGAGAGAAACTTTTTAGTGATAAAATCTAACGCATGAAAAAGAATATGAATGAAGTGAAAAATTCCTAAATGTTGTAGCTTATTTATCATAGATGTCACGTACTTCACACCGATAACTAGGACACTACAAACACAACTTCATAGACTCCCTATGACTCTTGAATTCTGTGCTCTGATATCAAGTCTGTCATGCCTCGAGACTACACCCTGGACGTGGTCGACACCCAATGAGAATCGTTGGACTTGAGTGAACCCTTGGCCTGACTCACTTAGCTCAGTGGAAGACTTAACTCAACATAAAGAAATAAATATTATCAAACGAATTACTAAAAATAAAATAGTTTGGCCAAAATGACACTTAAGTCTCATGATAAAATATCTGTAAATAAAGAGAGACTCAAACTAAATTATCTGACTGACTATCTTTCTATGAAACCTCTATAATGCTAAGATGAATGTTGGGATAGACCCCATGATATTCTATGAAAGAAAAGAGTGAAAATCATATAATGTATCCTCCAAAAAGAAAGAAGGCTCACCAATGACTTCGAGTGCTCTGTTGGATCAATGAGGCGCTGGATAATGTTGATCCTGGTTACCTGTGCCTGCAACATGATACAATGTAGGCCAACTACCATTAGTACATCGAATGTACGAGTATGCAAGTTGGAATGTCAATAAAACTTAAGCTTGAAAAGTAAGAAGAAACACTTACCTTGGCTATGCTCAACTCATGAAAACTTGACTAAATCTAAAGCAGTAAGACACATGCAATATATATATATATATATTATATATATATATATATATATATATATATATATTATATAATATATATTAATATGCTTGTAAAACAATGTAAACCTTTAGTTCGTTAAAGAAAATAAAATAACAAACAAACTTTACTTATATATAAAGTAATATAGTTTCTGTGGGAGATTCTCTAACTGACAACCACCACTATGAGCCTGAGTGGTGATAGAACGTCTTTCCCACGCTGCTAAAACTGTGCATATACTTTGTTGTCGCATAGAAATCCTTAACTTAGTGAATCCACTAGCTTAACTTACATGATAATCTAAAAAGTATGACCTGTTAATACCCATGATGGCTACATGTTTACATGGGGACTTGGATTAATATGAATTCTCATCCCCACATCGGTGATTAATACTACTCTCAAATAAAATTTAGCTCATTCTTTTAAAAATAACTTTCTTTCTTTGGGTTGAGATAATTGCTCAACACTTAGCTTAAAAAAATCTCTCTTGAAATCAGTGTTCCCTTTTCTTGTTCAAATCTATTTTTGGAAATCTTAGTTTCCTCTTAACTTAAATGTGAAAAAGTTTATAAACTTTTAGAGGATACTTAGTTCCCTTATAACTTTTGAAAACTGAACTAAACTCTTTACTATTCACTTAACTTGAAAGGTTGAGTCTTAATCAACTATTTAGGGAATACTTAGTTCCCTTATATTTCTTTTGAAGAAAATACTTGAACTTTTACTCTTCACTTTAACTTGAAACTTGAACCCTAAAATGAAGTTAAAAACTTTTAATAAAGACTGTTGAAAATTTAAGAACTTTGTTTTGACTTACTTCTTAACTTTAGACTTGAATCTTAACTTCTTTGACTTGGATCTTAACTTTCCTTGAATTGGATAATGGATTAAAGGTTTTCTAGGTGTTTAGAAATCATTTGAAGTAATTAGAATCATTGGAAGGTGTTAATGTAATTTAGAAGGACTTGAAAAGGCTAAAATACGAAAAGTGGGGGAAAAACACTAATCCGGGCGCGTTCGTGGCGCGCCGCGCCAACCTCAAGTGACTGCGGCTCATTTTGACCGCGCTGCAGGCACGCCGCCCCAGCCTTCATAGCGATATGGGGGTGCGACGCGCCTGGCCCTGCCCATGTACGTCTGACAAGTTTTTCAACTCGTTTTTTTTATCTTAATTCCTATAAATCCCTATAATTCTTTCTCCACACCCTTAGGACCATCAATACCTTCAAGAACTACCTCTTATTCATCCTGAGCTAGAAGTTATGGTCGTTTGTGTTGGGAATTAAACACACAACACACACAAATAATCTAGAGAAAAGAGAAACGGAACACAAACGGGACACACAAGAATTTAACGTGGTTCGGTTTCCCTACTCCACGACTGTAACAGGAGGATTTTATTTCACTTGTGCTACCTCAGAATTACAAATACAAGGATTATATTTATAGGAAAACCAAATGTTTAACCTAGGGTTTCAGTAATGGGTCGGGCCGGCTCACAAGCCTCCACAAAGCCCAACAATCTCCCACTTGGAGGCTTGAAGAATTTCAACTGTCATCCACTTAGAACACTTGTATGTCTAGTAATCTTTTTCAACTCTCTCCTGCTACAGCGGCCTTCTCATCAGTCAACTGAAAGGCCCGTTGAAGCTCCCCGAAGCTTCAACACATCAGTCACGGCTGAAACTGCCCTTGACTCGTCCTCGGTCCCTACAGGCTCCCACTTGAGACACGAACTGCCGGATCCCTAGAACTCCCCTGAGACAAATAATCTCCATACTCAGCAAGAAATTTTCTGGAGACCTTATCAACAGCTGGAATACTGGTTCTCTTGACCCACTGTCTTCTAGGAGCCTTGGCTGAAGCACGGCCGGCTGCTCCCACTGCCACAAACGCCTCTGACTGGTCTTCCTGAACCTTTCCTTGCTCGTTCATCCTGATCTGACCTGTGTCTGGGTTTTCTTTCTTGCAAAGACAACCTTCTTCTGCCCACGAGATTCTGTGAACCGGACTTTGTTTTTCTTCTGAACTGGGACGGTCACTCCCTCAGACTTACCCGACAACATACAACGATCCTCTTTTTGTTCCACGAGCCATGACAAGATTGCCCCTCACGACCTTCCACTGCCCATTTCCGAACTTCACATGATGTCCCGGTTCATCCCACTGTCTAACAGAAATCAAACTTTTCGTCAAGCTTGGACAACTCTGACATCCTTCAAGGTCCAGAAAACCGACTGGCGTCTTCAGCACCATGTCACCCATGCCCGTAACATCAAGAGCTCTATCGTCTGCAAGCCTTACCTTTCCAAAGTCTCCAATAACCAGATTCTGCAATGCTTCACTGCTGTGGGTAGCGTGAAAAGAAGCACCAGATCCATGACAGAAGATGACCCAGGAATCCACATTGCTCTCCCGCGAACAGATAAACAAATCCTCGTTGGCGCTTTCTTCTGCAATGTTGACTTGTTTGTCTTTCTGGCATTGATTCCTGAAATGTCCCACCTTCTTGCAGTTCCAACATGTTACACCACCTGAGCCATCCCGAGCCTTCGACTGACTCCTTCTTCGGTTCCTGCTCCCACTACCTCTATTATTTCCTCTGTCTCTGACGACGTTTAGCATATCACCTGATGATTCTCCAGAACTCCTTCTTCTGACATCCTCGCCAAGAACGAGATCACGAATCTTCTCAAAGGTGAATCCATTAGGTCCCACTGAACTGCAACTGCTGTAACCGTTCCGGACCACCTGTCAGGCAATGATGATAACAGTAGTAAAGCTTGAACTTCATCATCGAACTTAATGCCAACTGACAAAGTCTGGCTAAGATCGAATTCAATGAGTTGATGTGCTCGGTAACTGAACTGCCTTCCTTCATCTTTGTGTTCACCAACTCTCTAATCAAAAATTTTGTTTGCTGCAGATGGCTTCTCGTACATGTTAGACAAGGCTTCCAAGATGCCTTTCGCTGTCTTCTCCTTAAGAATGTTGAACGCAACATTCTTGGTCAACGAGAGTCGGATAACTGACATAGCTTTCCGATCCAAACTGCCACTCTGATCAGACAATTTTCCTTGCTTGTCACCCCAACACTACGTCCAAATCTTTCTGAAACCAGCAATCTTCAATCTGCATCTTCCACCAACTGAAATCTGTACCATCGAACTTCTCAATTCGGAACTTCCCATCTTCTGCCATCTCAAAGGACTTCGGCAATCCCCTTAACAGCGTCTACAGACAGCGGCGGCGATTTGGACGATGCTCACGATCTGGACGCTCGCGGCTGGATCTGAGGCTCCTCGACGCGGCGGCCACTGGACGGCAGCGGCGTTCTCTGCCTCGTTACTTACTGCTGCTGCGCGCGCTTTCTCCCTCGCTAGGCTACGATCTGCGGCAGATCTCCTTCGATCTGGACTGCCTGGTTCGCGGCGGCTGCTGCTCGCGAATGGCGGTTCCAGATCCTCGGCGTCTTGCACGGCTGTAGCTTGCGAACGGCGGCGGCACACTCCTTCCCGACGCGGCGGCCAACGGAACGACGCGACGGACAGCACACGGACGACGGCTGTTTCGCACCTTGCGCGGTTCTCCTAGCCGGCTGCTGCTTGAGGTTACCCACACGGTAACTGCGGCTACTCCTCCCTGCACACAGTTCTTCACACAAGAACCCTAGGTGACAATTTCTCTCACAGTTTGTGGTTACAATGTTGTTGAAACCTCGCTCTGATACCAATTGTTGGGAATTAAACACACAACACACACAAATAATCTAGAGAAAAGAGAAAACGGAACACAAACGGGACACACAAGAATTTAACGTGGTTCGATTTCCCTACTCCACGACTGTAACAGGAGGATTTTATTTCACTTGTGCTACCTCAGAATTACAAATACAAGGATCATATTTATAGGAAAACCAAATGGTTAACCTAGGGTTTCAGTAATGGGTCGGGCCGGCTCACAAGCCTCCACAAAGCCCAACAGTTTGAAAATAATCAAAACTCACTTCTTAAATTTTGAAAAATTTCCAGATTTTTCCCTTTCATTCCAAAAGTGATTTTTATTTTAGTTTCTTAGCCTATTATTAGGTATTAGGAGTTACGAGATGTTACACCTAGGGCATGACAAACTCTGTTCAAACCGTTATGGCGACCGACATGTCATTACAGTGGGGCGCTTGAGCATTTGTTATAGCGGTTATGCAGGTTCTATAGTGGTTTTGCATGCGATATAGTGCTTGTGCATGTGCTATAGTGAGTTAAGTCGAGGTCTTATGTAAAAAAAGTTCCAAAAGCTCTTATTTCTTGCAACTTCAATCTTTCCCTCAATAGAAGTTATTTAGGGTGGTTCCCACTTGATTTTCCATCAAATTCACCGGTAAAGGTAAATTCATTACTCGTCATGTTGTAATTTGATTCTTAAACCTCAGAATATAGGATATTTCTCTTGGAGAGGGTTTTGACTTAATCTAATGATGGGATAAACTCTACATTGGATAAAATGATCATAATTGATTGGGGTTAGGATTTGTGTTTAATTGAGATATTGTTAGGATAACTTTGATTAATTGTTATGTTTTATTATTTGTTTAGACCAAGAACAAGTCAAGGCATTTAAAAAAAGGGAAGCTTGGGTTCTTTAGAGTTTCAAAGATTATTCGAGGTAGGTGATGATTGTGCGTTTTTCAAGATATGTATGTATGCATGCATGCATGTCTAGTACTTTATAGTTTCACTTGTGTGATGCATGTCGGGGGAAACATAGGGAAGGATATGAAATGACATCAAGTTGATAATATCATGCAATGAATCCATTTACTTTACTTATGGTTTCAAGTGTTAGTATTCATTGTGACTGTGATTGTGCATTCTTGGGTACCACACTGGTTAGGAATACTAACACTTTTTTAGGACCGATATGTGTGATTGTGATCATATGGAAAATGTTCTAGGTATTGGTTGATTTAAGATATTTTGAATGGGAGACTATGTGTTTGTGATTGTTATTATAAATGTTGTACCGATGTTTACTATGTTATCGTTGTTTGTTTATATTCGTAGTTTGGAATTGGTTGTGTGATCCGACCAGTACAATGTGGTTGTGTATTAATACTGCACTTGCATTTTTTTTTATTGAATATAATACATATTCAGATCACTGATACGAGGCCTCATTTAAGAGATGCTTGACTTCAAGGGTGAGCCACTCTTCTAGGATGTCATGAGTTCCTCTACAACTTCTTGTCCATTATTCCGGACTCTGATTTTAGACTATTTGTTTATGTTACCATATATTTGGAGTTGTAACACCATTATTAATTAACTAATTAGAGTTTTGGTACTATCACTTTCAGTTTCTAGGGATTGATTTTCATAAATGAGTTGACTTTTAATTGATTTTATAGAAAGTCAATACTTTTATCACATTTTAAGTTTCTCTTAGTTGTTTTATTTCATAATTTTGGTTTTCATAACTTTGTCTTGATGGGTTAAGTTTGGTTAGTAATTGATTCTTTTAGTGGAAGATATATGCATATTTGATATATGAGGCTGCAGCCTAACCTCAGATTCTCACAATATATAACCTCAAAAAAAATAATAGTTTATCCTCCCTCATAATTTCCACCTCTTTCACCAATGCCATAAATATAACATGTTTTCAATACTTAGAATTGGTATATCATGTGAAAGTAGTAGGTAAGGGACCATTATAATTAGCTTACAAAAATATCCTTCGAGCTTTTGGATTGTGGTCTTATATCAGTAATTTTAAAGTAGCTTTATAGTACTTTTATTTATTTTAAAGTTAAAATAACAAAAATAAATCAAGTCATAATTTAAAAATCCTACTAACTTTCATGATTAAGTGTGCATTATGAACATATATATGCTAGCTGGTATTTTCTGTATTTCATTTTATGTGGCACTGTTTAATTTAAATATTTTTTATTAAAAAATAATCTATTTCAAGTCACTTTTGTATAATATAAAAATTATAAATATAAATATATTTACACTAAAAAAATGCTTCTTACTCAAGCCTCTTTGTATATTGTATCTCTATTGGCGGATGCAACATGCCACTGTCATATTTATCATAAATCAATACTTTTAACTTAGAAAGTACAAAAAGGATCAATACTAAAAGATAAAAACTTTAAAAGATTGAACTTATAAAATTAAAATATTGAATCCATACCTTAGAGTCTTTAAGCAAAGTTAATACATCAATTAATGTAGCACAAAACCCTTGGCTGCTGCAACATTAGATAAGCCCTATCATCAATAGGTATTATAAAACTAAGCTAATTAATTAAAGAAGACCAGAAAAAATAAAGAAAGCATTATTTACATGTATTTGGGTAGTCATCTCCAAGTTTTCAAGCAATTTGAGTCTGGATAGCTACATTTGATACAAGTGTTCTTAAATCATCATCTGTTATATTTTTTAAGGGAAAAAAAAACAAATGTCCTATCATTTGGTTCTCTTCAGACTTTTTTATTTCATGACCCGTTACTTTTATTTTTTTTTAATTGTAAAGATAATTTTTGAAGTAACAATGTATAATCCAAAAACTTTAAGTAACATATATGTCATTATATTTAATTTATGAAAGACATATTTTTTTATTACTATTATTTTATCATTAGTTAAAATTATTTTAAGCAAATTATATAAACTATTATATTAACCACCTCATGTTAAGTTATTGTCATATATATTATATCAACTTTTGTTAATATTTTTAAATTCTCATTCATTTAAGGTAAAACATTTATTCATCATATATATTAATTACTCTAAAAAAATTATTTTTTTATTATACTAAATTGTTCTCCTAATTTTAATAAATATTAAAACACGACACAAAGTCATAACTTTTTTCATTATTTTATCACTTTGTAAAAAAGAAGATGATTCGTTCTAATTTTTATCAAGTAGGTCATTATTTTTGGTTGTTACACACCAACTGTGTTTTAGTATAAGTTACTATCATGTTTATATGAAAATATCATAGTAATTTTCTTTCGAAAAAACTAATCAATTTTATATGATAAACATATATATAATTGTAATATTGGCCCCGTAGAGGCCTTTCAGTATATATATATATATATATATATATATATATATATTATATATATATATATATATATATATATATATCACATATTTATTGAAATTCTAATTTAAAATTCACAATTAGTTATGTTTGTATTGAATCGAATGGAACGATTAACACTTCTAACTACACGATTAGTATTGCTATAAATTAAAAATTAACTTGTGGTAAAAATCATTATAAGCTACAATTTTTTATTACAATAATAAACTTGTGGCTAAAACATTTTGACTTTACAAATAATGTAGGTATATTAAGCTAACATTTGCCACAAATTTTAATACTAAATTTTGATAATATTTGTTTAGCTACACCTACAATATTGTGTTCTAAATAACCTATTAACCTTTTTTTCAGGGCTAAAATTTCATTATTGCTACAACAAGTTTCAACACGTTATAAAAATTAATAATTAGCTACAAAATTTAATTGTAGCGAAATTCAATGGCTATTTCATTTAACTATTGTAACAATTTTTCGTAACTTCACACAAATATATTTATTTAGCCATGATATTTTATTTCTGATATTTTATTGTGGCTAAAATATTAATACTGCTATGATAAATTTAACAAGTGGAAAAAAATTAATTAGTAGCTATGAGATTTTGTTATAGCAAAAAAGTCGTGGCTGCATTATTTAACTGTTGCCACATTTTTTCATAATTTACAGCAATTTTTTCATAGCCATAAAATTTTGGGTTAAATGATTTTTGTTGTAAAAGGTTACTATTGCTATAATAAATTTCATCGTGTGACATAAACCTATTATCAATTACAAAAATTTATTGTAGAAATGAAGTTGTAGCTATTTAGTCAAATTATTGTCACAATTATTATTAACTGTAGCAAAATTGAAAAATTAGCATTGCTAGTTTGATTTTCATGGCTAACATTTATTACAAATTTGTAAATAGATGTAAAATTAAAATTTTCGAGGCTATGAGTAAGTTATAGCTACAATTTTTGAATTCTTAGCTTAGGTTTCATGTCTATAAATATATATTGTCGTAGTGAGTATAAAGATTTTTGTTCACAATCTAAGATGGAAATTGGACATGTCATCAGTACGATTGTAGCACAAGATTATATGTAGTTTATCTTTATTATTGGAATGGTATAGTTTCAACTTCTTGTGCTAGTGCATTTCGTATGCATTGAATAGGACCAAGTAGAGATAGTTGTTGTAGACTGACTAATAAAAACATATTCTCTAAACTATTTAATTTACTTATATTCTTAATCCAGATATAACTATTATGATCAGTAAATGTTAATTATTGTTTTGATTTATTAAAGGGTGAGAGTCTATGATGGGTTAATATGCCTAGTAGATTCGATGATAATAATAATATATATTGGTGAAATATTAGTTGATGGAATTCATGTCTTGATATATAGATTGATGATATGCATGTTCTTTTGAGAAGCTTGTTGACACCCAATTTTTGACCCACGTCGGTATGAATTAATTATCGAGCTTCGTGAGTTTTCCAAATTATTTAAGTTAATTAGTTTATAAATCTTCCGAAAAAATAAAATATATATATATATATATATATATATATAATACATGGATTTTATGCTACTTATAACTTTAGGTAGTATATAATTATGTATATAGTTTGTATATTTATGATTATTCAAAAAACCCTCTAAGAAGTACACCTAAGTGTTTATTAAACTAGTTCAATTTAAATTATAATTATAATTTTGAATCACTTTTACGATTTTAATAATTATTTTACTAAAAAAAAAGGTCGTCAATAAGTTTAGGAAAATTTAGCTAACTAGTCAAAAAAACCAACTTATTTAGTGATAATATCCATACTTTAATAATATTAGTAAACATGTCAAAATGTCATTATTAAAAAATAAATAATTATTTTGATATTATTAATATTTTCTCTCATTATTTACACCCTTTCTTTCTCTCTCATACATTACACATTTTTCTATATTTATGTGATTGGATTATATTAATGTCATTTTATTTTCTCTTTCTTTTCTTAATTTATCAATTCCTCTTTCTTACTTTCTTCCTAATCAATTCCAGATTTTTCTCTCTTTTCTTATTCTTCTTTTCAATTTCTCTATCTAACATTCTTCCAAATCAATTCCATAGATTTTCATTCAATATATTAATATTTTCTATTATTCTCATTTAATTTCGTTGCAAGATTTGATTTGAAAATTAACGTTGATTTGGGTATTATGTTTTCCAGATTCCTTATTTATTTACTTACTGATTTTAGTGTTTTTTTTTTAAAAAAAATTATTTTGTTGTTATTCTTAAACATTTTTTAGGGTTTGACACTACATAATTCTCTCTTCAATGGACGTTTTCAAGAGAGTTACTAGAGGTATTGGACAAAATAATCAAAGTTCTTTCGATTTTTCATCATTTAATTTTTTTTCACTCAAGATTAAACAACAATGTAGATCTGCTTCTAAATCTAAGGATTATATACGACGGGGAAAAATGCCTGAATTCGTCGATGTGCAAAATCCCACATAAATTCATAACCATGAAGTTGAAGAAGACCAATTTGTTGGAGAAGAGGTTTTTTTTGCATGTTCTATGTCTTGCATGTTTAGTTTAATTTGTTTAGTAATTTTTAAGATTAAAAAAATCATGTTACAATGCGTTTGAAGTGTATATGGAACTTTTATAATGTTATAGTTAGTATTTATTTTTGTATTTCATATATTTATTGTATTTTGTGTTCTGTTTTTTTTTTTTGTGTGTGTAAGTTATGTCAATGTAACACATTATATGAGTTTGATTGTGTATATTTCATAGTTTTAATGTTTTTTGTATTCATAGATTTGGAAGTGTATGTTGAATTTTGTTGTTGTTTTAGAGTCCGTATGTATTTTTGTATTTCATTGTTTTATTGTATTTTGTATCCATAGATTTGGAATTGTATTTCATATATTTAATTCATTTTGTATTCTGTTTGTTTTTTTGTGATAGTTATTAATAGTTGTATTCATTAAAAAATTATGTTGCATTGTTTCTGAATTTGACATTTTTATCTAATTTGTATTTATTCTAAAGGTATGTCAACTAGTTATGTATTTTATTTACGAATGAGTACACCAAATATTCAATTATTTCTTTTCAATTTTATATTTTATTCACTTTTTCATCATACTATTTTTTGTATTTTATATATTATTATACAAAATTCTAAATAACAATTAGAATAAATAGAAATACAAATAAAATACATATTGAAATGAAAGACATACAAGATTTTTAATTTTTTTTAACTATATAGGAAAAAATATATGAAAATACAAATATATTTCTTAAATGACTATATAGATAAATTCGGCATACCTATTGGAATGAATACAAACTAATAAAAAACTATAATACATATAAATATTATATTGTGGAATGAATATAATTTTAAAAAGGTAAAAATTCTGGAGAAAAAAAAGAATAAATTTAAATTTTATTTGAAAATGTAATTGATGAGTAAATTAAGGATCTTTACCTTTTTTGAAATATTCTCTTCTTTGATTTTCTACCTTTTGTTATTAAATAATTATATTCTTTAAATAAAAAAAAATAATAAAATATAAATAAGATACATAACAAACTAAAATTTGACATTTTTACTAAATATTGAAAGTGTTGCTAATGAGCCCTCTTAAATGCTAAAATGTTGACATTTTGAAAAATTTCCCATAAGTTTATACCAAATTCGTTTTATCAATTGGCTATTTATTACTTTAACTCATTTTCTCCTTTAATTCATTCTAAAGAATCAATCTTGGGCCTTTTTCTAATTTATCAGCCCACTTCAATCCAAATCCCCTCCATTTTCTAAGTCTGCAGCCCACCCGTTTTTTTTAGCCCAATTCCCAGGTCCAAACTTCCAACCCAATTCTTTTGAAACCCAGCCCACTAAACTTAAACCCCTAGCCTACCCATCTCCTCCCTCCGGCCCACTTCTCCCTCATCCAGCCCAATACTTTAATACCCAGGCCCACTCCACTCCTCTCTCCCCTTCCCATCTCAACTCTTCCAGCCCAAACATCCATCCCACATTTTTTCCTAAAACAGGCCCAACGCTCCCTTTTACCAGCCCAACATTTTAAATCCGACCTAATCCCCTTCGGTCCAACCCAGCTCTCCTACCCGACCCGACCCCAAATCCCCTTTACCTTCTTCTTCCCTCCCCCCCTACGCCATTTCCAGAAAGAAAACGCCCAAAACCCAGAAAATAAACAAACCCCAAAACAGAAAGCTCCCCCCCAAACGCCTCGCGTCTCCCTCACGCACAACTCCCCCTCTCATCTCCCTTCCCTCGTCTCCCTCATTCGCGCGTGGATGGAAAGGATCCGTAACGGAAACCTGCGTCCTGCAGCTGTCGCGCGGCTCTGCAAAGTGCAAAACGACACAAAATCGTCCTTGCTCGCTTGGAGATGGTGACACGTCGCCTCTCCAGTACGTCGAACGCATCTCGACCCTCCACCTCCTTTCCCGCTCGATTCGTTTGGATAAGATTAGGGTTTTCGAATTTGAATGGATTGTGGGCCTGAAGGGCATGTTTCCCTCGGCCCTCTCCCGAAAACCCTAATTTTTCTTCTTCTATGAAAAGCCCCCACCTTCTTCTGAGTAGGGGGTTAGAAAATTTGGTTGGATTTTTTCGGAAGAGGAATTTTATCACAGAGTGTCTCGATCAAGTAGAATATACGAAGTTTTATCGTGAAACCAAGAATAGACAAGAAGAGAGTTTTAAGAAGTTCATCAACGATAGTGAGCTTCATCTGTTTCTCCTTTCTCTTCCTACTTTTGATTGCATTGTTCGAGTGGCTGTCGAGTTGCCCCTTCGTCTGAAGTCGAGCTTTGTTCGTGTACGAGTGGTGTGTGAAGTCGTCGCCTCCCCCTGCTCACATCGTCCCAGTCGCCGCCTTCGAACAGGTAACCTCCCCTGTCTCTTACTATTTTTTGTTTTTGTTTTGTTTTATTTTAAATGTCTTCGTCGCTGCTTTGGTGTTCAGGGTTGGCCGTCGATCAATTTGAATGTCTTTCGTTCGTTTTGGATTAAATGAGTCAAAATGTTCGAATGTTGAGTATACATGGATTATTCGCGGTGAATATAGAAGATTGTACTTGTTGGTTTTGTTTGAGTTCAAGTCATATCGCATATCGTAGATTGTTTCGTTACATTCGTTTGTTTGTGCTACTCTCTGTTTCTCTTGTTTCATCATGGTGTTTTTACAATCTATTTTATCGTATTGGTCTTATTTTGTTTCGTTTCTGAAGACCCATAGCTCGATAATGTGGTGTTGTTCATCACCTTGCTGGTCTTTTGTTTCGTTTATGGTCAAGAGCGTTTGAAATACTCGAATGTGAATGTGCATAGTTGGTTTAGCTTTTCTCCACAGTTCGAAAATATTGCTGGCTGCTTTGGTTTTGCCATTTAGAATCCTCGTCTGTGATAGCTTAATCTGCATATTTATAGGAAATGGTGTTTTTCTTTTTGTGTGTTCCTTTTTGTCTTGTTTGTCCTTGAAATGGATATTACGTCTAAGTGAGTTCACGATGTGGAGTTCAGCATACCTCGTCGTCGTTCGGACAGAGCTTTTAGATGTGTGTATGCTGCACAGTGGAGTTTTTTTTTCCTTTCCTTTGTTTGGTTTCATTTCAGCCGCTTTATCTGGTGTTGAAGCTCATCTTATCGTCCTTGTCATTGGATTAAAGTTGTTTGTCTTTGGTAAGGGAAATCCTTTCCCTTTTGTTCTAATGAGTTAATACTGCTTATTATGTTTCTGCATAGTAGTTGGTAAGTCGTTTAACTCATGTCGTCCATGTTTTCCCCAAGTCTCAATCTGTTCCGTTCTCTATTTGTGTAATGCTAAGGTTCATGTCTATTGGAAAACGAATGATTGTCAGATTTATTTCTTTCTAGTCCATAAAGATTAGTTCCGGCTATAAGCTCTAATTGCCCTTATTTTAACCAGTAGCCTCCTTACTCTGCTAGAGGTCTTATTCTTTCACTTGTTGGCATGTATTTGATTAATATTCGTTAATTTGGTCGCATTCATTTTATAAGCCTAGATCCTTTACTTACTGCGCATCAGCTTAGGAGCTTCTGTGATGATTTTGTTCTAAAAAAAAAACTGTCTTTCCATTTTTTATTTTAATGTTAATCTTATTATCGTTATTGCATGCAAAACGGCCGGAGTTCGCCAAGAGTTCACGTTATCCTTCGCATTTCGAGAGAGTTGGGAAGACTCATCTCTTTTCCTCATATCTAGCCAACCTGCTAAAGCAAACGTATATAATCAGTAGCCTCCTTACTCTGCTAGAGGTCTTGTTCTTTCACTTGTTGGCATGCATTCATTTGTTGGCATGTATTTATTATTATTCGTTAATTTGGTTGCATTCATTTATAAGCCTAGATCCTTTAGTTACTGCGCATCAGCTTAGGAGCTTCTGTGATGATTTTGTTCTAAAAAAAAAAATCAGTCTTTCCATTTTTTATTTTAATGCTAATCTTATTATCGTTTGTTGCATGCAAAACGGCCGGAGTTCGCTAAGAGTTCACGTTATCCTTCCCATTTAGAGAGAGTTGGGAAGACTCGTCTCTTTTCCTCATATCTAGCCAACCTGCTAAAGCAAACGTATATAATCCAAAATCCCATGAAGTCCGAAGAAAGTTGAAGAAGACAGATTGGAAGACTCCTTTGTTTTATGTTATCGCATTTTTTGATTGTAATGGGCATAAGCCCTTGTCGCTTTATTCTCTTGTGTTTTATCTTGTATATCTAGATTAGGACAGGTAAAAATGGGATAAAAACACAAAGCAGGTGGGTCCAATATTCGGTCAAGGCGAACAAAACCGAAATTGGACCCGAATCCCTCTCTCTCTCTCTCTCCCCCTCTATCTCGTTTTAATACTTGTTTGTGTTTGTTTATTTCGAATGCCGTTATCTTAGGATTAGAAAACTCCAAACCCCCTTCGAAACGCCTATCTGTTCTATCAAAATTTAAAAAATAAAATTAAATCTTAAAAACAATAAATAATTCCGAAATTCGTAAGGTTTGTTTAGACAAAAACTTTAAGAAATTTAACTTCAAAACAAATTCGCAAAATTTAGAATAAAATATTCAAATAGTTAATCGCCGGATAGCCGTAGTTAGCGGAGCGCCTTAGGTGCTTTTTTCGAAACCTTCCTAAGACGCTAATAGGAATCCCCAACCCATAAAAGTTTTCAAATGATTTTCTGTTTAGTTGTTTGAAAAACGAGTTTTCTTAATTTTCCTTAAAAAATTAAGTGGCGACTCCTAAACGTCGAAAATATCTTCCAAAAATAAAACAAACTCTTTTCAAAATAAATTATTTTTCGATAAAACAAAGCTTATAAGTTATAATAGTGTCAAACCTTGCAACTGATTCATGCATGAGACACATGAAATAAGTTAAGCAATGCTCTAAAGAAAATTAATTTTTGAACTAAATTCGTGAGTAATCTAATTTATTTGATTAGTATCTGTAATATATACATGAAAAATTGCATAAGTGTTGTGTGGGAAATTTTTAAATATAAATAGAGTGCAATTACAAATTTCTAGGGATATTATTATGATAAGAATAATACAAATTCATTATTTGGAATTATTTTCATAATAGGAAATCTCAGTAATTAATTTTGTGGTACCTACCGTACCCATTTTAACTAGAACTCAGAATCTATTCTAAGGAAAGAAGGGAGAAGTTTGTCTTTCTCTATTCTTAGGAAAGAGAGAAATATGTTTCTTTCTCTATTCGAGGGACAAGTAAAAGTATGTGTCTTTCTCTATTCCAAGAAAACTTTTTCTATTCTGAGGTAATGAAGAAGTACATATCGTTTTCTATTCTAAGAAAAAACTCATCTCCTCCTTGGACTAGGAAGAAATCTCTATAAATAGGAATTCTTCTAACCCTTGAAAAATAATAAGTTTTCTATACGATACTTGCCCACCCAAGTATTAAGAGACTCCGGAAGAGAACTTGGGATTACTGTAGAGGACCGCGGAGTTGCCATTCAGTTTATGGACTAACTTGTGGATTCGTTTGAAGGTATCTGCTCACATTTCAAGAGGTAATTATTGAATTAAATTTTAGAAAGTTTATGTTGTCATGCCCCAAACTAGAGGAGGCGTGACTGTCACTCGGCACATTGTGCAATCGAGTTAGCCACTGAAACATACCAACTGAGTTAATTGTGGACCTAGAAGGTCGAGAAACATGGCATCTGAAAAATTAGTTCTGGACCATTAGGGTTATAACCTAAATAACAACTATAAAAATAAAGGTAGACTAGCCAAAAATGATATAATACTAGTTGGCCGACGAGGCTGAAATTGAGGACATACACACACACACACATACATACATACATACATATTCATAAGCATTGATCGATACAAGGCCCGACTCTACCCAAAATGTACAACAAAAGTTAACATCCTATGAGAACTTCAGGAAGAGGAGGAACTTACCAACTCACAGTTGGACCTCGAATTCTAGTGGAGCAGTCGATTAGAATCCCTACTTGGACTTGCACGTATGAAACAAAAAATGTAGTTTCCCAGGATGTTAGTACGGATAAAGATGTACTGGTATGCAAGGTGGAAAATAGAATCATGAATAGTTTCTACCAAAGGGTAATAAAAATACCACCTGAAATAGAAACTCTGATAACCTATATGATTGACATCCTACATTATATAAATTAAATATGTGTGTATGCTCGCATAATTTATGTCGTGATATATATATATATATATATATATATATATATATATATATATATATATATATATATATATATATATATATATATATATATATATATATATATATATGCAAATGCATGCCATATGCAACCAAGTGCTAGCAATGGTGGTGCCTTCCGGTAACGAACCATCATATTCGCCAACTTGTGTCCATCTGTGTCTCATACGTATAAATATAGACAATAGGCCTCCATACTTTAAATTATAGCTCAAAAGTAGAATGCATAACATGTAATGTCATGAATCTTAATGCATTTGTGTTACCTGAATCATGTTGTCAATCTTAGCTCGTTGGTACTCTTGTCCTCATAATCTCTAGTCACTTTCGCCTCACATGTAATATCTTGTATAACCATATGCTTGTAGATTTAACTAGACACTTAAGTCAAATTACGAAATGTAACTTATCCTTGAGAATGTTCATAAAGATCTCAAGGTTCTTCACTTAGTATTCATATAGGTTTTCTTAGTAGTTTGTAAAAGAAAATATTTCAGAAAACATGTCCTTTAGTAGTTTAAACATACGAGTTATATTTAAGAGTTTTGAAAATTGACATATTATTTTTGAAGTTTTTCAAAAAAAAAAGAAGAAGAAAGTAACAAGGAAGGAGGATTGATTTCAAAATCTTAATAATCTTCCCTAATATTTCTAAGTTACAACACCTAAAAAAGAAGTAGAAGAATATACACGGGGACCTACCGTCAAAGGAATCGACAAAATGACACATAGATGCCAAGTAACCTATATAACCGAATGAGTGGAATATGAACATAATAAAATATAAAAATACGTCAGCTTCAATGCCAATGCATTTCACATAAGGTCTTTCTAACAATAGAATAGTAAAACAACCTTTGACGATTTAGGATTCTAAAATTCATGCTCAAAGTAACGCTTAGCCTTAACATACCTCAAATTCAGGGTCTTGTGGTATTAATGCGGACTGTACCCCTTTCTTAGAGTAGGTAATCTACAAAAAGAATATGTTACACAACCATTATAGGCAGAATATTAACACATCAGGGTCAAAGTAGCAATTTAGAGCTTACTAGCAAAGTGATTAGCTTGCAAGACCCTCTTTAGATGTATGTTTCACTATATTTTCTTCTCCAAATTACAACCCCAAATTAGTGGCATAACAAACATTTTTGCAGAAGCTATTAACAAGTGAAGGACTACACAATATTCAACAACAACCAAATAGAGTATGCATGCACAACAAATAAAACTCGAAGTATCGTCAATTCCCTCTTTTCCAACCTCAAAATAACCTCAATCGAATCTCAACCACGATTCTTCAAACTATTAAAGACATAAAAAAAAAATATGTTGTACAATCCTATAATTGTTCAATATAACCATAACAACTCAAATTCACCACTTCCGATCACCATCCTATGAGTTCGTCCAATAGTTACATTTGGAATCATGTCTTTTTCTTCATAAGCAATAAGAGGTTAAAAGGGCAAAATTTTACTTAAACTTGATGGAGCGTATAGTATTTTACATGTATTGTCTATAACAAACAGTCTCCTCAAATACAAGATGTTAAATCAAGAAGAAACAATTTGAAAATTCCAATGCAATAATAGAACCAATATTACACTAATTTATCTTACAATTAAATATCCATCTATACTACTTCTTCTCTTCCAGACTCATATAAGAAACACACACAAAGAATTTCCACAAATTTCAGTAACAACAACATCAGAAAATACTTCAAAACAGCCCAACATCACGTAACTATCCAAATACATTTTTTTCCGCCGTCTATTCTTGTTCTTGCTTATATATTGTAGCTGTAACTTTAAATCACTCAATAAAATAAAGTGTGAAATTATTACGTCAAAAAACCAGCAATACCACTTAAAATTATACTCCTTCACCATGAAGAATCCTTCAAATTACAACCAAAGAGGAGGAAAGAAGTAGCATAATCTTCATGAACATTCCGAGGGTGAAACCACATTGAAATCTTGTAGATCTTTGTTTGGATGATAGGGTAACCTTTAGAGAGGATTTATGAACGTTTTATTCTTATTTTGGTTGAAAAAGATAAGATAAGATGAAGGAGAAATCAAATCTTATAAAGCTAAATCAACATAGGAGCTAGGGGTCCACCTTCATGTGCATACTTGTGCAGTCTCACTAAAATCTAAATATCTCTCGATTCTTAAGACAAATGGTTTAGTGCGTTGGAAAATAAAAATGTACTTTGATTTGGTACATTGGTTTCTCCAAAATCTTTGTAGTTTGGGATAAAAGTATGAGACATTTAACCCAAATTTTAGAAAATTTTTCAAAGAAACTTAGTAGCTCTAACTTTAGCCGACTTTTTATTTCCCAATTTGCTTGACTTCAAAACTTAAATTATGATCATTGAAAATAAAACATCCTTCTTAGAATATAATACACTCTTTTCTTACCCCAAAGGTACTGGATAGTTTGACATTCCAAACGTGTGAGGTGTCAAAAGAGACATTCTTTAGCTCAAACTTGTTTAAGGGCATCCTTGACCCATAACATTAATATAATTCTATGATTTTTTTTACCTATCCTTTGAAACCTTATTCTCTTGAAATGATACACCAAATCATATAAGTCTTATACACTCATAAAATGATACACGTATTATGCGAAAGAACCACAGGGTCTCACATATGTGCTTTAGCATGATTGTAGGTGTTCTAGCATAAACTATGTGTTGTCTATTATTCATGTAACCAATATGATATTGGTATGCCTCCATTTTGCATATAGTTTTCCAAAAAAAATCTACTTGATCATGTGTCATAAAGTCCTTTACCAACTGTATCAAGAGTATCTAAAGTAATCTAGCGTAACATTTCGTCTTAGAAAGAGCTAATAATAGAAAGAACTAATTTGAAAAGATTCAATTTGGGAATTTGGCAAGTTATGCTTAAGATGTGAGTTTTGGGTCAACCTCATTTAGTCATAAATTTTAGTACATGACGAGTTAGGTAGCCCGTAAGATATCAAATGAAAGGTCTTGAAATTCTCTTTTTTAAAGCTATGCCATCTTAAGGTGTTGCTAAATGTAATACAAGAAATTGAAAGATTTTATGAATTTCTATACCACCAAGTTTGCTAGATTTTGAGTTAGGATGATAGAGATATGCTCGTTTGAAGTTTGGATGTCCAGTTAAGTAAAGTTGCCCGAATTGATGAAGGGTATTTTGGTCTTTTTCTTATCTCATCGTCAAATATGATTTGTTATTTTCACAAATCCTAAATTATGCTTAGTGTTTTAGAAGAGAGTTCAAGAAGAGGAAAAAAAGAGAAATGAAAGAAAAATCAAGATTTCTTGCTAATTGAGGAATTTTTTTTTTTGCCAAATAGAGGTATGTAAGTTTTCATAGTGATGTGTTCGTTAACCCACACGCCAATCATGATTTACATTATCGAATTCATCCGTAAATTGAGAAATTAAGTTCTAGATGAGTGTTCTTGAAGTGTTGCTCTCCATTCCATAATTTTTATGTTTGGTTGAGTTATTGATATGAGGATTTTGGTAAGGGTTGAGTAATTTGATAGTTCTCGAGTGGGTTTCATTAAAATTGTTTTGTGTTATAATATTTCGAGAGTTTTTACCGAAGATGTTTAGTGGATATGAGTTGAGTTGAGTTTGGTAAAAATAAAAGATCGGGCAGAAATAGCCACTACAACATTTTATGTCTACAACCACCCTAGAAAAGTGTGGCCTAAACTATGAAAAAGTGTGGCCTTTGATAAAAGGCCACACTTTTTGACTTTAAGCCACACTTTTTCAGGGGTGGCTGAAAGTCCCGTAACCTTAGAGTTTAGGAAATACTTTAAAGTGTTGCCTTAGCAGCTACAAGTAAAATCATTGCCAAAAAACAAAAAGGCCACGCTTTTGCAGCTATGCTTAAAAGAGTAGCCGTATCATCTACACTTTTAAGCGTAGCCTTAAAGGCAAAAAGACCACGTTTTTCAGCTGTGCTTAAAAGTGTGGCCTTAGCAGCGACACTTTCAAGAGTAGCCTAATATGCAAAAGGCCACACTTTCCAGCTAAGTTTAAAAGTGTTGTCTTACCTGCTATTTTAAGTGTGGTCTTTGCTACCTTATTGCCCATAATTATGAAGTGTTGCCTTTTATATCTAATAAATGAAAACACTTTGAAGTGTAGTCTTTGACCATATGCATACACAATTTATATGCCACAATTTCTAAGTAAAATACACCAATATTGTCTTGCAATAAATAATCTCGAGCATTAAGTACTCTTATAAATTTATAGATTTTCCATAAACTTCAAAACATAATATGCATTGTGTACATACACATACTTATAAACGCAATATTTTAAATGTGTATACAATAGTTCAAAAAAAACTCTTACAATAGTTCAATATATTCCACCAATGAATATATTTCACAAAATCAAATATAATGTATTCAAACTTTTACAATAGTTCAAAAACTCTTCATCATCCACTTCAAATTTGTTCACCTCCATTTTTATACACAAATCAGATTGCGATGGTTATAGAATAGGCAAAAAGTTCCAAATTGCACATTTATTGAAGAGGCAAGAAGTCAAGATTGGAGTAGTTTACATAATCATTGATGCTTTAAATATCTGTCACTCTCAATTTACTATTTAGAGGTAATATTGCTCAATTTTCAAAGTGTACTTACTACTAAGTAACTTGGAAACTACATACTGTATTCCAGACTGCAAAACTATTTTCCTTAAAAGGCAAACTTCCCAGCCTGCCTAACTGTCCCAACCTGCCCAACTATTCCAGATTCCAAAAACAATAATCATATTGCAACTATTTTCCTTGAAGTAAAAAATGCTTTTCAGCTTTTGGATACCTAATGTCAATTAGACCAACCTTCAATACTCAAAACTATCTTCAATGCATTAATACACTCCTCAAACAGGTCATAGAATGATCTATCCCCACTGTTGTTGAGAGTGACAAATAACTAGCCCTGTAATTTCCAGTAACTAAGATCTTTTCAATGTCATCCCTCCCTGCCCTGTAACAGCTAAAACTATCAGACCATATTTTCCAAACACGTTAAGTTTTTAAAGGAATATTCTTGTGCCAAATAAAATTATTAATAGGATCCTTAGATTGTTTTTTCCTAACCTCTCCCAGACAGTAGATACTGTAAAGCTCCCATCTTCGGAAACCAGTTTCCGAAAATAGTAAATCATATTTTCCTTGAAGGCAAATGCTTTTATATTTTATGTCCCTAATTTTACCCAAACTTGTTCAATTGTTTATGGCCAAAAGACAGACAAGGAATCGATGTTTAAAGAATCTTTGTTGTGCTATTCAACCGAACCACAATTCAAACAGTAGCAAACAGATTTGAAAAAATTACTTTTTCTACATTGTAAATGGGTAAACCCCAGATGAATGATAGTTATAGTTTAAGCTTCATTTTCTCAGCAGTGAAATGTACACGTACATAACATTTTTCAACCAATGCCCCTACCCCCAAAAAGGCAAACATAAACTTTCAACAACAACTATATTCAACAGAAACTATAGCACTCCAGAGAGCCAGATAATAGCAGTAAATAGTTCCACGCTGACTTAACATCCTTGAGATGATTCTCGATATCAATCAATAGTGAAAAAGGTAACAAAGTGTAAAAGTAATTGGTAGCATCACAAGCCCATAAATAAAAAAAAGGATAGAAGCCGTTTGAATTCCAACAATACCAAACAAGCCACTGACAGTAACTAAAAAGAAAACTTTTAAGCATTTAGAGTGTTTCACCAGCATTCAACAATATTCAAAACCATATCGAGATCTCTTTTTCTTGATAGCAGTCAAATAATCACATACCTTTGCAACTCCAATTTTGAAAATATCTTTTTTTCTGCTTCTACACCAATTTCATATTATTGCAGGATCCTTGTCACACTAGAATATATATACAACGTCAAATATGATTGTTGGTGGAAAAGTAGCCAAGTAGAAGGAAAATTCTATGAATTGAACAATAAGTATAAGCCAATTCAACATCTACCCTATCAAAACAAAGCAACCTGACTATATAGTTGATCTTAGGCTTTTGTATAGAGAAATTAAAATTCAGAGATTTCTCAATATAAATTTCATATCAGTCATGCAAAAACTAGATCTACTTTGAATGATTCAAAATGAAGTTAAAGATTGAATTTAACTGTATCAATAAGCCAACTACCACAAAGAAGAATTTCGGAGAAACTAAGAGGACTAATTAGCCAACTATCCCAAATTTACAATCACATATAATACTGTTCTTTAGGATAGTATTTTTTAACTCGATGTGATTTTTTAGAAGACTCACCCTCACCATCAACTTCGGGATTTTTAATATATCATGAAGTTCCACATTTATGACAAAACGCATCATCTTTATGATCATTGATATACCGTGGTTTCACGGTATTATTAATACTTTTTCCTTAAGTTTAGTGTGTACAAAAGCCTTTTTGTGCTAATTTTTATATAAGTTTCTCCTTATTTGCAGGAAATTTGTTCAAAGATGAATGCGGAGGTTTTTGAGCGAAGAAATGCAGAAGAGACCACCTACGGAGCTTGTGACGGTCCGTCATGCTTGTGAAGGTCCGTAGGTGGCAGCGTAGTGCAACTGCTGAAAGAAGATGGGGAGGTCTGACAAAGTGTGGGGTTACGGAGTCCATGACGGTCCCTCGTGTCTATGACGGTCCGTCCTGCAGGTTCGTCATGAAGTTCAGAGAAGTAGTCCCAGTACCCATATTCCAAGAGTTTAAATGTTTTGAAACGAAGACCCTCGACGGACCGTTGTGCCTGTGACGATCCGTCATACTTGCCGTCGAGGGTAATGAAGAGAGCAACAGAAGAAATTACACAAGTATGGGACGACGGAGTGCACGACGATCCGTCGTGGCCACGACGATCCGTCGCGGGGTCCGTCGACCCAGCCGTATTTTGACAGATTTCCATCAAATAGAATCCTTGTTTACTTAGGTTTTTATTTTCTATAAATAGTTCGAAAAACCTCGTTTTTGAGGTTAGACTCTGGATCATTGTTAGATTTTTGAATATTGGGAGACTCTTGAATATTTTGTAGACTCTTTGAGAGATTATTGATTATCTTGAGACTTTTATCATTGATTGTGGGTGATTTTTTCTGATTAATCAATTGAACTTTCGGATTTTACTCTTTCTCATTGAAGTAAGTATATGAATTCTTATATCATATATTTGAATATTGTGATTATGGCTATGGGTAACTAAACTCCATAACTAGGGTTGTGGGAACCATAGGCAAATAATGAGATAAAACCTAACTAAAATAACAATTCTAGAATAGTGTCTTGCATGTATTAATAATTCTTTCGCTTAGAAGTCTTTTTAACGAATGGTCAACGTTAGAACTCGCCTTAATGCTACTTGCCGGACCAAGGAGGTAAATAATAGGAAAAAATTATCAACATAGATTTAGTGTATACTATCTAATAAGCTAGTATTGATTGGTACGAGGTAATAACTTAGTCAAATATTGAATACGATGCTTAATATGAGGTAAAGATAAGGGTTAGGATAGCAACACACGTTGCCGGACCAAGGTACGGAGTGAGATTTTCTAGATGCCGGACCAAGGATTTAGAAATACATAACTTATCACTTTGCATGCAAGATACTAGGAAAGAATTGTTATAGTTAGAATTATCAAGTTATGAACCTGTTGGGAACACGTAAACCCTAGTTACTTTGATTAATTGATTAAACTCCAACATTTGAAGCTGTTAAGTGTCTCTTTCAATTTCGTTAGTTATTTTCATTCATTTAGATATAGAACCCCCCTTTTTATTATTTTTTTGCTTTCCAAGGAAGTAATTGACCGAACAATAGTAATAATAGATTGAATTTAAGTCTAAACTATTTTCCTCGTGGGAACGATCCCAACCTCACTAGTTGGGTTATTTAGCTTTTAGATTAACTTAAACTTATTACTTTAGTTTAGTTAATATTTTCTTGATTTTACTTTGTTTTATTGTTTTTGATTTGTGTAGAACCACCCTCCTTGTATGCCAAATACACGGAGACGAAGAGAACCCTTGTTTCCCTACGATCACGAATTAGAGCGTACACTACGCAACATGAATCGAAACTTAGGAATCAATGATGATGATCCAAACCAGAACATCCCAGCTCTAGTTGATGTTCATGGTCAGTTATTACCCGATGCCCCGGGTGAACACCAACAGAGGGGACAAAATCCCGTTCCACGGCCCCAAGCATACTACAGAGGCTATGATAATATAGAAGACTCCGATGGGCCACTTGTCTCGCCTCCTCTACCCACAGGCCACACCTTTGTGGTAACTAGTAGCCTGATGCAATTCTCACTGCCAAAGTTTTGTTTTCAGGGCTACCTTCTGAGGATCCACATGCCCATATAGCTAAGGTAAGGGCAGTGTGTAAAAGTTGTGTAGGGAGGCCTGACTTGGACTTAGATGTAATAGGGCTTAGAGTGTTTCCTCTCTCACTGACGGGAGAGGCTGCTATATGGTTCACTGAGCTCCTGTACAACTCAATTTTCACTTAGAACCAACTAAGGGATGTTTTCTTAGCGCGCTACTATCTGGTCTCCAAGAAAATAAACCACAAAGACAGAGTGAACAACTTTGTGGCACTACCAGGAGAGTCTGTTAGTAGTTCTTGGGATAGATTCACCTCGTTCTTGAGAAGTGTCCCAAATCACTGTATAGATGATGAGTCACTGAAGGAATACTTCTATCGGGGATAGAATGATAATAATAAAGCGGTGTTGGACACTATAACAGGTGGATCTTATGGGGAGTGTCCTTATGCTGAGATTGCTGAAAAATTAGAGAAAATCTCCCGGAATAATAAAGCTTGGAGTACTAGGAAGTCAGATACCGGGAGAAATACCTTCGCAGTGCAATCCACTCACAACCCAGCCACAGATGAGATTCGTGAAGAAATGGCTCAGATGAGAACTGAGCTTGGGTTGGTACTAAAACATGTCACTGGGGGTACAGAATAGATAAATGCAGTCAAATACTTGTCGAAACCACCATCTAATGATGAATTCTATTATGCGGAGGACTCCTATGCAGTAAATGAGCAGACGGGGGTTTCCGACCGAGCGCCCAAGGCTCAAATAAGGATAATTAGCGCCAAGATCTAGGGAACCAAGGTCGGATCTATGGTAACTATAGCTGTGAGGGTCATTATGTCCGAGATGGAAACTACAACCGCGACAACAACTTCAATAGGGGTAACTACGGTAACAGAAATGATAGGAATGGGCCCTATGTCCCTCCTCAAAATTGTGAAGTTACTCCTAGGGATGGTGGAGATAGTATGGCGCGAGTTGAGGATATGTTGCACAAAATGATGAGGAGGTTTGATGCTAGTGATGAGCACATTAAACAGTTAAGGTGTGATTTAGCAAGTATTGGGCAAAAAGTTGATACACATGCAATATCGATTAAGCAGATCAAGTTGCAAATGGCCCAATTATATGCGACAGTGAACACACGGCAACCGGGCACTCTTGCTAGCAACACTATTGTAAATTTGCAGATTTATATATATATATATATATATATATATATATATTGTAGATTACAATTTTTCCACTAAATATAGAACAACAAGATACCACAACACATTTTTAAGATGCAACATAGATCTGCAGATTTACATATTGCACATTTTTAAGCCCAAGCATGAATGACTCTCCTAATACAGGTATACTTGTTGATACCACTAACGATTCACATGACATTTTGCAGCAATCCCATAAAATACAAAACACAAGCTCAAAAGAGGAGAATCATGAAAAGGGTAAGTCTACTCCCTCTAACTCTATGCTCGACCAGTTTACTCATGATCAAAGAATTTTTTTTTAAATTACTATATTTGATAAAAAAAATATAATTTTGAAATTAGAAGAGACCATATGAAGTCTTTCTTGATAGATATGGTACATTGTTTGTTTGACACACAAAGCTAAACGTACTCGTCTACAAAATTTTGTCGTTCCAACTTGTATGAGAGGTCAAGAAAATTGAATCGCAGATGACAATAGCTCGCTCTCCTAAAACCTCTTTATTACAGTTCTATTTATTGACAATAGAAGATTACATCGCTTTAGGCTCTTCTAATTATAGAACCATTCACATTTCCTATTAGTTGATGAAATACACATTTCAAGGAAACTAAATTTAATGATATTGGCCATAGATTTAAAATGCAGAAACTTGATATCAATAAACAACATCAATACTTAAAATGAAATCGTTAATGCTTGTACGACAACTTAAATAAGCACATGATTGATATAAAAAGAACCAAGTTTTCAGAACTATGGTGAAATCAACATTTCCATCCTCTGCTAATCCTTCTCCACCCTGTTACCTTTAAGATTTTGCTATACATATTTTCTTACAGATAAGTGTATTTCTTCTTTCATTTTTATAGGGGATATATGGCACCAAAATATGCAATGCACGGTTATTTAACACCAAAAGCAAAAATTTATAGCTTTGGGGTTGTTACACTTGAAATTGTGAGGGGTAGAAACAGTGCTAGTTGCAGGCCAAGTGATCAGACAATTTACCTTCTTGATTCGGTAAAGCCTCAAAAGAGGTTTCCAATTTCATTCATTGATGCACATGCCTAATAAACAGTTGCCATTGTATTTTTACTTGAATTCTTTTTTCTAATTTGATCGATATCTGCTGGTTCGATTACAGGCTTATGTATTGCAAGAGCAGGGAAATTTGATGGATATAGTTGATCCAAAACTTGGAACATATTATTCTTGGACAGAAGCTAATTCCATTCTGGAATTAGCAATGATGGTTAGCAGTATCATTATATTTTCTTTTTCCAGAAATAAAGAACTTGTTCAAATCTAACCATCTAAGGGCTCCATCAGAACTGTTTTGCTGTCAACAGCACAAATGCAGAAGAGTAGAAGACTCGTGTTTAAGGCTCAGGGCACCCAGAAATCAACTAACAAAGCTAAATTACGAGCTAGAATCCCAAAATTTGTACAAAAACACAAGAATATCAAAATCCTAAAGCTAAAATTTAGACTTTCAAAGATAGAATTCTTACCTGGTAAACCCTAAATCTGTCTGAAATCAAGTTTCGCAACGAGAAGTCTGAGAGAAAAGTGTGATGGAGAGACTTAACTTCAGTTCATCTTGCCAACAACCCCAATCAATCCCTTCTAAACAAAAAAAAAACTAAAATTCATTCAATATGAAGAAGCTTGATGAAATCTTCAGCTGTTACCTTGAAGAAATCTTTAGCTCGGAGAAGAGAAAGCTCGGTCAGCTCGGTGAGTTCTGCAGCTCGATCTTCAGCTCAATATTCAGTTCGATGTTCAGCTCGGAGAAGAGAAAATGTGATTTCTTCAGCTCGGAGAAGGAAAAGGAAGCGTGACTTGAAGGAAAAGATCGATCGTTAGCAAAGGCAAAAGTAAATGGAAAGGGAAAGGGAAAACTCGATTTTCAGCAAATGAAAGTGAAAGCGAAAGGGAAAGCTCGATTAATGTTTTTAATGTTGTTTTTTTAATGAAAGGGAAAGGGAAAGGGAAAGATCTTCAGAAAAGGAAAGTCTTTTTGATCTATTATTTTTAATGTTTATTTTTTTGTTCAATAAAAATGGGAGGGAGAGTTAAAATTGTTGGAGGAAATATAAAATTTTGGTGAAAATTTTAAGACCACACTTATAATGTGTTGTTTTTACAATAATAAAAATAGGACATTTAAAAAGTGTTGTCATATATGTAAAAAATTGTTGCCAATTATATCATTTTGTCGCAACACTTATAAAGTGTAGCTTATAGTATTAAAGAGTACACTTTTCAAGTGTTGCCAATATTATCGTTGCTAAAAGTTACAAAAATTGGCTACAAGCGTTCCCAAGAATACTTTAGGCAACACTTTAAAAGTGTACTCTAGAATTAGTGTGGCTGTAGACCTAAAATGGTGTAGCTAGCGATCCGGTCAGCGTCCCTGACTTGATCCCTAGAGAGTTACCTCTCTCTATGCCTCAGGGAGAGAGCACAGACTCCACTGTTTCAAAATCTTTATTTGAAAACATTACCAAAGGAATATTGAATTCATTGGTTAAAATCATTTTGAAAAAGAATTAAAAATTAGTCCATGATCACCATTTCACTAAATTCTTGTGTTTCTGAATAAAACCCTAATAAATTATTTCAAAACCTTGATATAAACACTTAAATTCATAAATAATAATGGGTAAATGAAGATTTAAGATTAGGAATTTTTATCCAAATATTTCTTCTCTAAAACCTTGTCCAAATCGCCATAACAAACCTCCCAAAACTAAAAATTAGTGAAATGGAATTCAAGTTTTAGAGGATATTTTTCCTAGGAATCCTCCATAAACACGGACCCCTATTCGTGAACGCGGTAATAGATCATAAAACAACTCCACGAATGCACCCCTACCTCCACGAACATGGAGGTCAACACATTCACCTTCCCCGAGCGCGACCAAGTCTCCCCGAATGTAGGGGTCCCAATATATTACCCTCTGCGAACGCAGTTATAAGCTCTGTGAACGTGGAGGGTTGACATCTGCAACAAAGATGAGAAAATCAGCCAACACAAAACCTTCGAAAGGATCCTCAGGATTTTTTCGGAACGCCATACAAACAATTCATATACGCAAATTGATTGTACTTAATTTTCTAGACCCAACATATATAACCATCGCAAAACGAATCTAAGGTACCCTTAACCCAAAACTTGTGAAAGTTAAAGAAATGAGAATAATACCTAAAAAGGCCAAATCATGTTCGGGACGTCTAAAAATTCAATCAAGACCACACATAGGTCTAAAATTATCCCTCAAATCCAAATGAACTCTCGAAATTCCGATCCGAGCATCTGAACCTTTAATATTGACCAAAATCAATCCAAAGACTAAACTTTCACAAATATCCAACTTAAGCTCTCTTCAAGAAGACTCTGAATATGATATTGACGACTCTCATAGACCAAATTCCACATTTTCGTACTGATGAAATTGATAAAATTTTATTTTCGACACTCAAAAGTCTAAAAGGCATCGAAAACCACTTTTTAACAATATTAGCCTTTCAAACTCTGAACTTATGAAAACCGATAAATTTTTACCTAAAGTTCCAAACCAACCTTCACAAATTAATCAAAAATAATTCGAGGTCAGTATCGGGAGAAAAAATAGTAAACTATCAAAATGACCTGCAAGTCCCACACAGATATGAATCTCAGTAACGGGCGTAAGCCTTGTACAACCTCTAACAAACTCGATCTTCGTTGGATCCACTTGAATACCCTCATTGGACACCACATGTCCTAAAAATGCAACCGAATCAATCCAAAACTAGCACTTTGAGAACTTGGCATATAGCTTATCTTACCTCAATCGATGGAGTACAATCCTCAAATATCGATGATGATCCTCCCTGGTCTTGGAGTATACAAAGGTTTCATCGATGAACACTATCATAACGAAATCCAAATATGACTGGAACACCCCGTTCATCAACTCCATGAATGTTGCAGAGGCGTTAGTCAAATCAAAATTACATAACAAGAAAATCATAGTGCCCACAATGGGTCATGAAGGATGTCTTAGGGATATCATATGCCTTATTATTAAGCTGATGATAATTGAACCTCAAACTAATTTAAAAAATAAAGATGCCCCCTGAGCTGGCAAAATAAGTCATCGATACGAGGAAAATGATATTTGTCTTCACTTTCACTTTCACTTTTTTTGATTGTCGATAATCGATACACATCATTATGATACTATCATTCTTACTCAAAAATAAAACGAGATCACCCCACAGAGAAACACTAGGGTGAATGAATTCCTTGCTCAACAATTCCTATAACTGATCCTTCAACTCTTATGGAGCCATATGGTAAGAAGGAATATAGATGGGCTAAGTGCCCAACTCCAGGTGAATTTCAAAAATCAATATATATATACCCGGAGGAACACCTTAAATATAATGCTCTTGAACGACAAAGAATCCAAGGACGGTGTCTCAACACTAGTATCTCGAATAAACTCCAAATATGACAAACCCTCTTTACCAACAAACCTCTGAGCTTAAATAAAGGAGATGACTTTGCTAGGGTAAGAACAACTAGAATCCATCCACTCAACTCTCGGGACACCCGACGTTGCTAAGGTAACAACCTTAGCATAACAATCAAGAATAACATGATGCCAAAAGTCAATTCATACCCAAAAATAATATCAAAGTCTACTTACCTAGAACCATCAAGTCTACCCAATTATCATACCCGACTAACAAAACAAGACAAAATCGATACATTCTATCTAGTACTAAGGATTCACCTATTGGTGTAAAAATATGAATAAACACATGCATGTTATCAGACATCATATCACATTCGACAAAAAATTGGTAGACACATATAGAACGTAGACACAAATCAAACAATACAGACGCACCTACTGGAACAATACCTATAATCACAACAACCATAATACTCGACCTCAAGCCTCCCAAGAAAAACATAACATTGTCCTTCTCGACCAACTATAGTCTGGGTAAAACATCAACTTTCATTCTTCGCAGCTGGAGCACCCATACCAGAAGCCTTGTTGCCTCTACCAAACTAAACTATACCACGACCCAGGCTAGAGGCACTAAATCTCTAGCTGGAGCAGATAAATTAGAATATTGGGATCCTGAGTGAGTCTTTATAGGAAATTAATCTGATAAAGATCGTCACATCAAAAAGAAGACATTGACATAAATAGCTGATGTGATGGAGTAGATGAGCTACTGTGGCTACCCCGATTAGAACTACAGGACCCTTTATATGTCTGCCCGCTCTCAACTATTAGAAGTAATGCATAAACAGGTTCAAGAGGCTGAAAGAACATACCACTTATACGAGAACCTCTGTCTCCAGATGATGTGCTAGAAAACTCACCAGACGCGGGCCTCTTGGAGTCCTTAATTTCCTCTCTAACCATCAACTCGACATCCTTGGCGGTACTCACAATGGAATGGAAGAAAGCTCCCTCTCTGGTTTCTCTGAACAAATAAGATATGATGGAGAAGGTCAACCCTCTCATAAAACTTTGGACTCTCTCTGCCTCATCTAGAACAATAATCATGGGATGCCTAGACAGCTCACAGAAGCGAGCTTCATACTGAGTCATGGATAAACTACCTTGAGTCAATCTATTAAACCTCAATCAAATCTCGTTTCTCATTCTCCAAGGGATGACACAGTCCTAGAAAGCACTAGAGAAAGCATCTCACTTTACTATAGGGGATCCAACTGGTCTAGACCTCAATGGTCCACGAAGATGAAGTGCAACAAGACCAACCCCACGAGCATCCACGATACCCATTTCCTCCAGTATCTCATGACACAAAGTCAAGAACTCATGAGCCTCCCACTCTTACCACCCTAAAACAGGGGGATTTCATCTTCTGAAACCTCTTATAACATTGATAATCAATTGTTTTAAGTATAACCTCAGGAGCAATCTATGCTCCAACAGTTGGTGCAAGAACTACATGTGGGTGACCCACCCGATTATGAATATTCAAAAATTGTTGCTGACCTGGGGTTTGCGTTCCCCCCTTGTCTAAGAACCTTGTGGCTTACCTATCGCACCCATAAGAAAAGATCTCCAGCAAACCTAACCGGCACTACTCCATGAGCATGACCTCTAGCTCGAGACCAACCTCTACCCCTAATTGGGCCTCAACAACTTCCTCGAGGACTGCCACCCTCTATCATTAGAAGCAAAATTCTGGAACTTGACATCTCCCAAAATAACATGCAACAAATTAACACTAACGAAGGTAACCACACATCATAAGAAAGAACAGACGTGATGGAATTTTTCTTTTCCTATCAAGACAAGTCAAACCTAAAAAAAATGAAAGAAATGCAAAATGAAACAAGAACAACAAAAAGTTGGAAAAATACTCATATTAAGAACACTCAACATCAATAACACTCATCGGTAATGACCTCTACATCAATACTCACCGGCAATGACCTCCTCATCATCAACCATTAAAAGTCTCATTACGGTGCTTAAAATCAATACAAGCAAGAGATTTCACACCACAAGGAAGAGACAATCACTTAAGCAAATCAAGTCCACAATAATGTCATGGAAACATTTCATCAATCATCACATTAGGGTTCACAACAAGACAAATTCACAAAAGTATCATGATAAATACATTTCCTTTTCATTTAACCTATTTTATTTATTAAGATTTATCAAGTGGAAGATGAACCCATCACCTTATTCTCATTCTTCCTCAACACACACAATGAAGGAAATACACTAGATTTACACGGTTTAGGAGATCACTTGTGTTAATTCAATCTACTAGTTAACCCAACACTTTAGTCTTCCCCTTCCAAACAACTCCAAAGCCACACAATCTAATACAAGCAAGTATCTACAATAAGAATCCGGTAATAACAATACTCAATTCAAACACTTCGGAAAAAATTGGTCAACGAAACTCAAAAATCCAATTCCATAAATGAGGTTTAAAATAAAAAAATCTTTACTTGAAAACATTACCCAAGTCATTAGGAACTCATTGATGAAAATCATTTTGAAAAAGAATTAAAAATTAGTCCAAATCACCATTTCATTAAATTCATGGTTTCCTAAAGTAAACCCCAAACTAATCATTTCAAAACCTTGATATGAAGACTTAAATTCATGAATAACAATGTGTATATAAATAAAGATTTAAGATTAGAAATTGTTATTCAAACATTTGTTTTCAAAAACCTTGTTCAAAATCGCCACAACACAGATCTCAAAACTAAAATATGGTGAAACAGAGTTGAAACCACAATTTTTAGATGATATTTTGTCCAGGGATCCTCCGCAAACACGGATCCCTGTTCGCCAATGTGGACGGATAGCTCATAAAATAGCTCCGCTAACGCACCCCTACCTTCACGAACACGGAGGTCAACACACATTGATCCCCCACGAGCTGACCAATACTCCGCAAACGTGGGGGCCTAATACACTATTCTCTGCGAACGCGGTCACAAGCTCCGCGAACGTGAAGGGTTGATATCAGCAACACATATGAGAAAATCAACCAACGAAAAATCCTCCAAATGGATACTCGAGATTTGTTAAGAACCATGTACACATAATTCATATATGCAAATTCATTATACTCGATGTTTAGTGTTGACACCCAATTTTGGCCCAATATTTTTAAATAATTCGTAATTTTGGGCCACAACGCTAAGCCCGTCATTTGAGCTCATTTTGTGTTTTTTATTTAGGTTATTAACTAGGTCAAAAGAAGGGGGGAGATTTTCAGAAAAACAGGGAGCCGCAGCCCCTCTCCCAGCCGCCTCCAGCCCCTTCCCTTCCTCTTTTCTTCTTCTCGTTGCCTTCCTCTTTTTCCCTTTTTCTCTTTCTCCGGCAAGTAACAGCCAGCAGGCGAGACGGACAGCGGCAAGTCATCAGCCTCCAGCCCCTCTCCCTCTTTCCGTCATCCCCTCTCCACCTCCTGTTCTCCTCTTTCACCTCTCGTTTCCGGCGAGCAACGACAACCAACAGCGATAGCAGACAGCCACCGGCGAACTCTGGCCAGCTCAAAATCAGAAACCACTACTGAGACAACCAATATTTTCCCTTCCCCTCTTGCCTCTTTTAAATGGTATGTTAATTTTTTGCAGGCTATCACTGAGCTTAAAGCTCTATCAAGCTAGCGCTCGGAGCTTCGAACGGAGAAGACAACCCCAACCTCCGTTTTCCATCTTTCCGGCGAACTTGAGCTCGAAGATACAAAGGCGCCGCACAAACATAACAGCAACGAACTCCCAGATCTGCCCGGCAAAGTAGTAGCATGGTAATCCGTATACATCACGGTTTGTTCTTATCTTCATATTAATTAATATTGTTTCTCATATTTTTATTTTCTTGCAAGTTTTAATTATTGTTTTGGTGTCTGTTATATATTGGTGTTATCTTAGTTATAGTTTATTTTTGTGATTCAATTTTATTTTATTTTTTTGTAGATTTTTTTTTCTTTTACCTTGTACGCCTTGTTTCATTTTTTTTTTCCATTTTATGTTATTATTGATGGGCTGCACATGTTTGTTTTATTTTGTGTAAATGATTATTTATTCTATTTTTAATCAGCATATAGAGCTGTTCGTTAGCTCCTTATATTTATGGCTTTAAGTTATTTATATCTCTTTTGGTGATGTCTTGATATTTTTAAGAAGCATTGTGTTTTATTGGTTGGTAAAAGTTATTTGTATGTTATTATTTTCTTTATTTTATCCAACAATATAGTTTTGTCATTGTTTATTGTCTCATATATATTTATTTTATCATTTTATTACACCGTAAAGTTTATTAAAATTTGTTTTGCATTATGATAATAGTTGTTAGTTTCATCTTCATTATTATATTATATATTATTAAGTACATTTCATCCTGATTTGTTATATTTAGTCATTTTGCTGATCTATTTTGTTTATATATGACTATTCTTAATTTATTTAGCTTCATTTCATTTAGTAAAAAGTTACAAAAAATACTCAAGTAAGTTACGTGGTTGTTTTTATTTAAATTAGCCTTTGTTTTTAATCTCTTAATTAAGCTTGGGCAGTAGATATGTTAATCATTATTATTAGTGTTATTTTGGTGTTGGCATCTCATTATTTTTATATAGTTATTGTCTTTGAGATTTGTTGGGTTTATTTATATATTTTGATGGATGTGCACATAAATTTAATTCAATTTCATCTAGGTTGTTACGTTGTCTCTTTATTGCCATTGCGTTATCTTGATTATCTTGTATAGGTTAGCCTTTAAATTAATCTTATTAGTTGAAAAGAGCCAATGAAAAATCTATCCGTCGGGTTTAGAGGCCTTTCCATTTTAAAAGACGGAAAATTTTAGTTTAAGTTCATATAAGTTGTTTATTAAAATTAATAAATTTGGCCAATGAAAAAAACTCTCCGTCGGTTTTGGAGGCCTCCACATTTTAAAAAGACGGAATTTTAATTCAAGTTTATATATTATATATGTTAAAAAGGGCCGATGAAAATCTTTCCGTCGGGTTCAAAGGCCTCCTCATTTCTAAAAGACGGAAATTTTAATTAAAGTTTATATATTTTGTATGTTGAATGGCCGATGAAGAAATTACCGTCGATTTCCAAGGCCTTCCATGTTAATAAGACGGATTTTTATTTTAGTTATTATTTGAGTTATTTATTTGTATTTATATTATTTTGGCACTAACTCTTTTACTAAGTGTCTTTACAGGTACCCGGAGGTGCTTCTCCTTGAAATTATTCGAAAAAGTTCGAATTATATTTCATTAATTATTTTGTGAATACTGACGTTAGGCAAACTTTAGGCCGATAATTATTGTTTTATTGTGTATGTTGTATGTCTATTATTTGTATATTATTTTATTCTTCCTCAATTTGAAAAAAAATGAATTCAGTCGGGAACCACATTTGTGGATTTCGAAGGGTGCCTAACCCCTTCCCTTCGGAATAACTTGAACCCCGTACCTAAGAATCGAATTGGTTTCGTAGATCATTTAATGGTTTCCTAGTTTTTCCTAAAAATTAGGTGGCGACTCTTTTCAAGATTCGTTTATTTTAAAACTTTGTTAAAATTGAATAGTTAATTAATTTTTTAGTTGCCGCGACGTTTTGCCTTATTTCGACAGAGTAGGATGTAAACAGAATGGCGACTCCGCTGGGGAGTTTTAGAGGTTTTAACCAATATGAACTTATTTATTTTTTCAAATTGAGGAAATTTTTGCTTTATTATTATGTTATACCTTCTATTTTTATGTTTTGCTGATTATTTGTATATTGTATTTATTCATTATTTATCTTGTTGTGTGTATATTATCATTGTATTAATGGCATTATATTTTCCGTCAAATGACAATTATTTCATTTTCACTAAAGGACGATTATGCGGGTTCGCAGTCGTTCATTAACCAAAGATTTTCTCGGGGCACCCTGACGAGTGTAGTTGACTACTTGATAGTCAACGATCGTTAACTGTCCCAGCCCAAGTAGTCCGCTTGAGTTACCTTTTCCATTATAAATACAACCCACTCTTGGTAAACTAGCGTAGAGCCAAGCAAAATCCCAAAAATAGCGCATTTGAACTAAGATGACTCAATACCCAAGGCGTGTTGGGCCCATTAGAAGACTACCTTGAGTCCAAAATGGCCCACGGCCTAAATGGACGTTCATACTTATGTGTTTAAATTTGAAGGATGTATACGTTGTTTGAGAAAATCGTTGTCTCATAGGGTAAGGATTAGATTATAGTTTGCTTAGGTTAAAGATAGAGCTTCACCAGCTACTAGCCTATTCGAAGATCTTGGCACCCGGAGATGACAACAAATCAAGAAAGCAGAACGATCTTTCGCGGAGGCATAGTTTAGGGTCGTACCCCTGCGTGGGTCTGATTATTTTGTATACATTTCCCCTATTATGTATCTCCATTAAGTTTAATTTATAAAATTTGTATAAATTTGAGTTTTTGGAGCAATGAAATATTTCAAATAACGTATACATCCTTCAAATCGATAGTCCTACCCTAGGCATAAAAGGGTCATATATTTGTATAGGACGCGCAATAATTGTTTGTATGCTATGTGATATGTTTCAGTTTGTCTTTAATTCAAACTGTGTTTATGTGTTTAATTCATTTTCTGTGTAATATTTTGTATTATCCATTATGTTCAGGAACTAACACTTTTACATTTTGAGTTGTTCTTCTTCACAGCGAAAATTTATTTATGTTCGAATTCAGAAATCATTACTTGACCAAAGTTGCAAGAGACAAGAGGATTAGTGAAATTAGAGTCCTTGCATTTCTCAATTATATCAAGTCAAAACGATAAATTAGGGGAGTATTTGACTATGAGGTTGCATCTACTTATTTTTATTATTATTTTGCATGTCGCTTCTCCTCTCACATATATCTCATATTTTTGTAGGGATACCGTCCCGACATCAGTCGGGGATGGTCATAACAATGTCTGGATCTCGTGAAAATTGGAAGGTGACAAAGATTCAAGAAAACATCCAAAAACAGTACAACCAAATCGTTACTGTAGAAATTCGCAGGGTACATTCAACAGACAGTATAAATATTGACGATTAAGAGGCTATAAAATATATTGGTGAAAAATAAAAAAAAAATAAAAAAAAAATCATGACTACAAATTTTAGTGGCGTTAGACCTAGAAATTTCTTTGAGTTGTCTAGATCTTTGAATTATTATATGCCTCATCTGGTCGAATTACGCGTACCTGATTCTCTGTTAAATGAGATACGTAGGCAACCCTTCTTGGGTTCGGTATAATCTTCTAAAGAAAAAATAGTTTGTGCATATTTTCAAAGTTATATCTGCACGAACTACGCGTACCTAATTCTCATTTTAATGGGATACGTAGGCAACCCTTCTTGGGTTCGGTATTATCTTCTCCAAAAGAAAAAAAAAGATTTTATAAAAATAGTTTGTGCATATTTTTCATGTCATCTTTGCACGAACTACACGTACCTGATTCTCAGTTAAATGAGATACGTAGGCAGCCTTTCTCGGGTTCGGTAATCATTTTTCAAAAAACAAATTATTTGTACATACTATTAGAGTCATGTCTTCAACTCGGTCGGGACCTATATGGTTAAGAGCATGTAAATATATTCGATATGATGAAAAGACTGACTTTGCGGTAAACTATAGATTCTCGTGGTACCTCTTATCTGTACTTTTGTGATACTTGAGAATTCTCTTGCATTCAATCAAGATAAGAATAAAACTAGCCTCATGTTTCATGTGCATTGTGTGGTGAGATTTTGATCAAAGTTTAATTGTGTTACACTGTTGATCTAGAACTTGACCTGAATGTTTTTCGATGCGAAATCATGAGTAATGTTTGGTTTGAGAAAGGATTGTAGGCCTTTTTTACCCGATTGTGCCTTTCAAAGCCTACCAAATTACATTAATCCCTAGTTTTCCCATTTTGAGCCTGAAACCTTCATTTGGACAACTACATCTTAACCACTACCCTTTTGAGTGCTTACAAGCACTATCCTCTCTTGGCCCAACCTTCTTGAGTGCACAAAGAATGTACATATTATAAGAGGAAATCCATGTTTGAAATTTCAAAAAGCAAAGATATTGAGTCTCTCAAAATCAAGAAAGCAAAGACTCTAAAGAAAAAGAGAGAAAGAAAAAAAAAGTGGAAGAAATAAAGAAAGACAAAAATTTCCTTTACAGGATCAGTGAAAGGTGGGAAAGAAAATACCCCAACAAAAAGGAAAAATTATTATAATAAAGAAGTGAATAAAAGAAAAGCTTCAACGAATAAGGAATCAAAAAAAAAAGAAGAGAAAAGCGTTAAAAATGAGAATTCAAAAGAAGATGAGAGGGGGAGAACAATGAAGAGGATCTGACGTCAAAGACGTACCAATCATTAAGAGCACAAATTCTGTGTGACGCTCAAGGAGGAATTCAGTCACTTTTATCTCAAATAAATATCATATCCATCCCTAAGCCTACGTTACAAGCCAATGACAAGCCCTACATGATCTCATTCCAAATGTTCTCACATTAGTGGAGATTTACATAAGGGTCAAGCATATGGTATCACAGTTGTGTACATTGAACATTCTTGTGAGTGTGAGTGCACTTTGAAAAATGTCCTATAATCAAATGTCTCAAATATGCGTGAAATAGGACTAGCTTTTGTCGTGAGGACACTTGAAACATGAGGATTGATACAATTCAAAATTTTGTTTGAAACAAGAACATATCTTGTTAATCCTTAAGTATATTTGAGGAACCACTTGAAGCTGTAGGAATTACCTTAATTCAATCTTACAAAAAAAATGATGAGAAATTTACCTGTAATCCTAACTGTTGGTACCAATTGTGGTGAAGACTTGACTATCTCATCAATTTTTTTTATTTATTTATTATTTTATTTTTATTTTTTTGAAAAAAAAAAGAGAAAAAAATTGTCTTTGGAGTTGTTCATTATAAAAGGTGTTATTAAGTTAGTCTTATATGTGTCAGACGCCTAATTTACTTCATTGGATTGTCCATCCCAAAACATGATATATCTTGTTCTTAGGCTTTGAATATAGCAAGGAATACCATTTGCATATTCCATCATTGTCCATATTGTGCATTTTCTACTAATAATCTTTCAGATTCTTTGCAGCACTCGTCATCCACAAGGGGAACTACGTTTGACCTGATTCCTGCTCCAATAGGATATGTAGGCGCCACAACGGCTCGGTCATATTCCCAGTAAGATTTCCATCTCTTTTCATAATGGAAACTGGGACAGAATTTTTGAGAGGATCTCAAAAATTCATTGAAAGTTGGACTTCTTTAACGAGTCAAAACAGAAGACCAAAATTCTACAGGGGAACTACGTTTGACCTGATTCCTGCTCCAACGGGATACGTAGGCGCCACAACGGCTCGGTCATATTCCCAGCAAGATTTCCATCTCTCTTCATAATGGAAATTGGGACAGAATTTTGAGAGGATCTCAAAAATTCATTTGAAGTGAAACATTATCGAGTCATCCACCTCGTTACAGTTGGAACATTATCGAGCCATCTACCTCGTTACAGTTGGAACATTATCGAGACATCCACCTCGTTACAGTGTAACATTATCGAGACATCCACCTCGTTACAGTTGGAACATTATCGAGCCATCCACCTCGTTACAGTTGGAACATTATCGAGACATCCACATCGTTACAGTGGAACATTATCGAGACATTCACCTCGTTAAAGTTGGAACATTATCGAGCCATCCACCTCGTTACAGTTGGAACATTATCGAGACATCCACCTCGTTACAGTTGGAACATTATCTAGCCATCCACCTCGTTACAGTTGGAACATTATCGAGTCATCCATGCCTCGTTAAAATTCATGCATCGCGAGAAGAATTCATACCTCGCAGAAAATTCATGCATCACTAGTCAATTCATGCATCGCGAGTTAATATTCATGCATCGAGAGTTAATATTCATGCATTGCGAGTCAATATTCATGCATCGCGAGAAGATTTCAAACCTCGCAGTAAATTCATGCATCGCGAGAAGATTTCATACCTCGCAGAAAATTCCATGCATTGCGAGAAGATTCCATACCTCGCAGAAAATTCATGCATCACTAGTTAATTCATGCATCGAGAGTTAATTAATGCATCGAGAGTTAATATTCATGCATCGAGAGTCAATTCATGCATAGCGAGAAGATCTCATACCTCGCAGAAAAATTCATGCAACGCGAGAAGATCTCATACCTCGCAGAAAATTCATGCATCGCGAGTTAATATTCATGCATCGAGAGTTAATATTCATGCATTGCGAGTCAATATTCATGCATCGCGAGAAGATTTCAAACCTCGCAGTAAATTCATGCATCGCGAGAAGATTTCATACCTCGCAGAAAATTCCATGCATTGCGAGAAGATTCCATACGTCGCAGAAAATTCATGCATCACTAGTTAATTCATGCATCGAGAGTTAATATTCATGCATCGAGAGTTAATTCATGCATCGAGAGTTAATATTCATGCATCGAGAGTCAATTCATGCATAGCGAGAAGATCTCATACCTCGCAGAAAATTCATGCATCGCGAGAAGATTTCATACCTCGCAGAAATTTCATGCATCGCGAGAAGATTGCATATCTCGCAGAAAATTCATGCACCACTACTTAATATTCATGCATTGCGAGTTAATATTCATGCATTGCGAGTCAATATTCCTGCATCGCGAGAAGATTTCCTACCTCGCAGAAAATTCATGCATTGCGGGAAGATATTCATACCCCGCAAAAGATCATGTATCGAGAGTCAATTCATACACCACTACTTAATATTCATGCATTGCGAGTTAATATTAATGCATAGCGAGTCAATATTCCTGCATCGCGAGAAGATCTCATACCTCGCAGAAAATTCATGCATCGCGAGAAGATTCCATACCTCGCAGAAAATTCATGCATCGCGAGAAGATTTCATACCTCGCAGAAATTTCATGCATAGCGAGAAGATCTCATACCTCGCAGAAAATTCATGTATCGCGAGTTAATATTCATGCATCGCGAATTAATATTCATGCATCGAGAGTCAATTCATGCATCGAGAGTCAATATTCATGCATTGCGAGTTAATATTCAAGCATCGAGAGTCAATTCACGCATCACTGGTTAATATTCATGCATCACGAGAAGATTCCATACCTCGTAGAAAATTCATGCATCGCGAGAAGATTTCATACCTCGCAGAAAATTCATGCATTGCGAGTTCATATTCATGCATCGAGAGTCAATTCATGCATCGAGAGTTAATTCATGCATTGCGAGTTAATATTCATGCATTGCGAGTCAATATTCCTGCATCGCGAGAAGATTTCATACCTCGCAGATAATTCATGCATCGCGAGAAGATTCCATACCTCGCAGAAAATTTATGCATCGCGAGAAGATTCCATCCCTCGCAAAATTTTATGCATCGCGAGAAGATTCAATTCCTCGCAAAAGTTTACATATCGCAAGAAGATATTCATGCCTTGCAAGTAATCATGCACTGCCAGAAAAAGAATTGTGCATCTCAAAGGAATATTTATCCCTCAACGTCAACTGACGTTAAATGTCAAGGAGAGAAATTAAGTGTCGACACAATGAAAAACACTGTCTTCCATTTAAATTGCATTTTAAGCTGACGAGTTTTATCTCAATCTTTATCAAGAGCATTTGAAAGGATGAATTTCTTAAAAAAAAAAAAAAAAAAAAAAAAAAAAAAAAAAAAAAACAGGTGCAAACTACTTCAACAAGGACGCAACGCATCATAGAACCTTTTGGAGACAGGTCTGGAATTGACTTCCACCACATGCAACCGCACTTCTCTACAAAGGTCATGTGTTCAGTCAAAATTGGGTTTGTCAAATTTCGTTGTCCACGATTTCTTTCATCAATCATACACAACGAAAGGGACAGCTGTTGACACCCAATTTTGGCCCAATATTTTTAAAAAATTCGTAATTTTGGGCCACAACGCTAAGCCCGTCATTTGAGCCCATTTTGTGTTTTTTATTTAGGTTATTAACTAGGTCAAAAGAAGGGGGGAGATTTTCAGAAAACCAGGGAGCCGCAGCCCCTCTCCCAGTCGCCTCCAGCCCCTTCCCTTCCTCTTTTCTTCTTCTCGTTGCCTTCCTCTTTTTCCCTTTTTCTCTTTCTCCGGCAAGTAACAGCCAGCAGGCGAGACGGACAGCGGCAAGTCATCAGCCTCCAGCCCCTCTCCCTCTTTCCGTCAGCCCCTCTCCGCCTCCTGTTCTCCTCTTTCACCTCTCGTTTCCGGCGAGCAACGACAACCAACAACCATAGCAGACAGCCATCGGCGAACTCTGGCCAGCTCAAAATCGGAAACCACTACTGAAACAACCAACATTTTCCCTTCCCCTCTTGCCTCTTTTAAATGGTATGTTAATTTTTTGCAGGCCATCACTAAGCTTAAAGCTCTATCAAGCTAGCGCTCGGAGCTCCGAACGGAGAAGACAACCCCAACCTCCGTTTTCCATCTTTTCCGGCGAACTTGAGCTCGAAGATACAAAGGCGCCGCACAAACATAACAGCAACGAACTCCCAGATCTGCCCGGCAAAGTAGTAGCATGGTAATCCGTATACATCACGGTTTGTTCTTATCTTCATATTAATTAATATTGTTTCTCATATTTTTATTTTCTTGCAAGTTTTAATTATTGTTTTGGTGTCTGTTATATATTGGTGTTATCTTAGTTATAGTTTATTTTTGTGATTCAATTTTATTTTATTTTTTTGTAGATTTTTTTTCTTTTACCTTGTACGCCTTGTTTCATTTTTTTTTTTTCATTTTATGTTATTATTGATGGGCTGCACATGTTTGTTTTATTTTGTGTAAATGATTATTTATTCTATTTTTAATCAGCATATAGAGCTGTTCGTTAGCTCCTTATATTTATGGCTTTAAGTTATTTATATATCTTTTGGTGATGTCTTGATATTTTTAAGAAGCATTGTGTTTTATTGGTTGGTAAAAATTATTTGTCTGTTATTATTTCTCTTTATTTTATCCAACAATATAGTTTTGTCATTGTTTATTGTCTCATATAATATTTATTTTATCATTCATTACACCGTAAAGTTTATTAAAATTTGTTTTGCATTATGATAATAGTTGTTAGTTTCATCTTCATTATTATATTATATATTATTAAGTACTTTCATCTTGATTTGTTATATTTAGTCATTTTGCTGATCTATTTTGTTTATATATGACTATTCTTAATTTACTTAGCTTCATTTCATTTAGTAAAAAGTTACAAAAAATACTCAAGTAAGTTACGTGGTTGTTTTTATTTAAATTAGCCTTTGTTTTTAATCTTTTAATTAAGCTTGGGCAGTAGATATGTTAATCGTTATTATTAGTGTTATTTTGGTATTGGCATCTCATTATTTTTATATAGTTATTGTCTTTGAGATTTGTTGGGTTTATTTTATATATTTTGATGGATGTGCACATAAATTTAATTCAATTTCATCTAGGTTGTTACGTTGTCTCTTTATTGCCATTGCGTTATCTTGATTATCTTGTATAGGTTAGCCTTTAAATTAATCTTATTAGTTGAAAAGGGCCAATGAAAAATCTATCCGTCGGGTTTAGAGGTCTTTCCATTTTAAAAGACGGAAAATTTTAGTTTAAGTTCATATAAGTTGTTTATTAAAATTATTAAATTTGGCCAATGAAAAAACTCTCCGTCGGTTTTGGAGGCCTCCACATTTTAAAAAGACGGAATTTTAATTCAAGTTTATATATTATATATGTTAAAAAGGGCCGATGAAAAATCTATCCGTCGGGTTCAGAGGCCTCCTCATTTCTAAAAGACGGAAATTTTAATTAAAGTTTATATATTTTGTATGTTGAATGGCCGATGAAGAAATTACCGTCGATTTCCAAGGCCTTCCATGTTAATAAGACGGATTTTTATTTTAGTTATTATTTGAGTTATTTATTTGTATTTATATTATTTTGGCACTAACTCTTTTACTAAGTGTCTTTACAGGTACCCGGAGGTGCTTCTCCTTGAAATTATTCGAAAAAGTTCGAATTATATTTCATTAATATTTTGTGAATACTGACGTTAGGCAAACTATAGGCCGATAATTATTGTTTTATTGTGTATGTTGTATGTCTATTATTTGTATATTATTTATTCTTCCTCAATTTGAAAAAAAAATGAATTCAGTCGGGAACCACATCTGTGGATTTCGAAGGGTGCCTAACCCCTTCCTTCGGAATAACTTGAACCCCGTACCTAAGAATCGAATTGGTTTCGTAGATCATTTAATGGTTTCCTAGTTTTTCCTAAAAATTAGGTGGCGACTCTTTTCAAAATTCGTTTATTTTTAAAACTTTGTTAAAATTGAATAATTAATTAATTTTTTAGTTGCCGCGACGTTTTGCCTTATTTCGACAGAGTAGGGATGTAAACATTTAGGACCCATCAAAACCATAGAAATACGAATCAGAGGTACCGTTGACCCAGAACTCGTGAAAGTCACAAGAAATAAACATAATACCTAAAAATGCCAAATCGAGTTCAGTACCTCTACAAATTCAATCAACACCACACCTAGGCCTGAAGTTATCCCATCTGAGTCCTAAAAAAAACTCTCAAAATACCGATCAGAGTATCCAAACCCCAAATGTTGACAAAAGTCAATTAAAAGGTTAAAATTTCATAAATATCCAACTCAGGTTCTCAATCCTCAAACAACTCCGAGTATAAAATCAACAACTCTCATAGACCAAATTCCACAGTTTTGGACTAATGGAATCGACGGAATTTCACTCTAACACTCAAAACTTTAAAAGACATAAAAAATCACTTTTTAACAACTTTAATCTTTTGAACTCAGAACTTACGAAAACCCACAATATTTTACATTAAGTTCCAAAACAACTTTCACAACTTAATGAGAATAACTCAAGGTCAATATCGGGAGGGAAAAATAGTAAACTATCAAAAAAGACCAACTAGTCATTACATTCACTTTGGATCAACAATAATTTTCAAGTGTCGATCATGTCCGATGTGTAGGCTCATAGCATGACACATACTTTCTTCCATCATTTTTATAACATATATACGTCTCACTAATCAAATTTTATTCTCAAGTAACCATTAACCTGCCTCAGTGCCAGACTACTGTTTTATTAAAAATACAACAAACATAAGTTTAAACTCATGGTTTCGAAAGTACAAGGGGTTCAATACTAAGAACATAAACGATTGAGTTCACCTAAAAGTGTTCAAGAAAATTTAATACATCAATTAATGTAGTACCAAACCCTTGGCTAGCTACTTTAACATTAGATAAGCTCTTCCATCAATAGGTGACAAGTTCCTGTATCATATAATACGTTTATTAATAGTATCCTTTGCATAAACAGAAATTATATAACTATTGTTTTTCAATCTGAGCTAATTAATAAAAAAAAATTAAAAAAAAACAAACAGAAAGTAATAGTATTTACATGTATATATCTCCAAGTTTTAAAGCAATTTGAGGCTATATAGTTTCGTCCAATATGAGAGCTCTTAAATCATCATCTGTTATATTCTGAAAGATAGATGTAGAGAAAGATAAATATGTAAGAAAACAAACATATAAACAACAACAGTATATACCAATGTAATTTCATAAATGAAATCTATGGAGGATAGGATCGTCTCAACGAGTTTAGGGGCCTAAAATAAAACTTCACAAAGAGGCCTTTATAACATACGCAGTTTAATCCTATACATGGGGTTGGAGAGGTTGGATATAAGAAAAATTAGGAACTAAGAATGTAAACATGAATGTAAAGTTTCAAATAAAAAATATAATATAAGGTTTAGAATAATAAACCTTGACTCAAAATTTTGATAAGTTTATATAATGGTATTAAAACAGTATTGTGCTGAATTTGATAGGTTGATATAATGATATTAATATAGTATTGATTAGTTTTATGTTTCAAATTTGAAGAAGACACCAAAAAATAAATTTGATCTGTTTATGAACACACAACAATAGATTTTGCATAATGTGGACGGTTTGACTGTTTGAGATGCTTTAAAATATTCAATTATGAGAGAATAAAAACAATGAAATGAAAATAAGAAAAGTATATATAAGAATTTTGGTTCATGATAATCGTCAGAATATGTATGAGGCAACAACACAGATAGTCAAATAGAAATGATGGTACGATTAACTAACACTATTCCATTTCTCAATTGAACCCCATATGAGGTAGAAAACTATTATATTTTTTATCAATTTTTTTCTATATATATAAAGAGAGAGAGAAAGTAGAGACCCCAAAATAAATCGAAGCCCCAAGCAATTGCTTCAGTAATCTTATTATCAAGACAACCCTAATAAAGAATAAAATATAAGCAGATTTTGTTTCTACTTTCGTAAAGTAGAAAAGTTATTTTTGACATATACTTAGTTTGTCAAAAAAACAAAAGAATTAAAAGTATGAAAATAAGAAAACATGACAACAATATAGGAAGAAGCAAAGCGAATATGAGCAACAGATAATAATACATATAAAAAAAACAATTTGGTACCTAAATAATACTATTAGTAAGGAGAAACATAGTCGAGGCCATCTTCTTTCCTCTCCCATACACATAATACGATAAGACTCTTAATTTTTTTCTTTTAAGTAAGGGTGTACTAGGAAGGAAAATGTTTTTCCAGAAAAATCTTCTTAGAAAACAAGTGAATTTTTAATTTATAAATATCTTTCGTAATATATCTATTTTTAACTTGAGACTAGAAAATACTCGGGGGCGGGGGGTTTGGGGATGGCTAGGGTAGGGATAGGCAAAAATGTTTTTCTTGGCACCAACACATCCTAAGTCTCATCAATAAAACAAAACTGAGTGTTCCACTATAAAAACATCAACAATTTAATTCACCTTTTTCCCCTCAGCCAATGACTTGAACCGCCAAAAGAGGTCCCCAAGTTGCTTTTCCTCAAAACTATATCCAAGCTATGACAAAATAAAATGAGTGTTGTTAATGCACATTTATATATAATAATATCATAATTTAGTTTATTGAAATCTTAGTATATGTACTATACCTCAAGCATTTTATTTTTTAATGCATGACGTCCACTGCACAAATAATATTAGCCATATTAATGGTATTCTACCTTCTAAATAGTAAAAATATTTTGAAAGCTTTTATCAAAGTCCAATATACGCAAGTCTGCATTATAACATGTTTTAACTTCTATTCATGACTTTTACATGATATTTGTTTTAGAAAAGAAAACCAAAAATCTATTGAGTTGCACCAACAACAAGAAATTCAGTGGAATTTCTTAAGTAGAGTCTGTAGAAGGGAGAAGGTACACAGACCTTATCCCTATCTCGTAGAGATAGAGAGATTAATTTCGATAGACTATTGATTCAAGTAAAACATTTCAAAGCAATTTAAAAAAGAGAATACAAAAATGAAAGCAATAAAAACAATGCAATAAAGCGAAAAGAATAGTAATAACAATAGCGCATCGTACCGATATCAAAAAATCAAAACTATTGAGACGGTTTCAAAAAATGTAATTTGGATCATATAAAATTAACTTAAAAAATAAGGAAAAATGACAGAAATTCCACCTTTAAGTTCTCTTATTAATGTATCTCACGCATCATATCAATGTGTCAGCTTATCAGATTAATGTATCTCGTACATCAGATTATTGTATCACGTATAAAATGTACATCACTTCATATATAAAATGTAATGTATTTTATTTAATAATTAATTAATCTCGAGCATCAAATTAATGTTTCAACGGTTATATTATTGTATCAGTTTGAGAGATTTCTGTAATTATAAATTTATAAGGGACAAATAATAATTTTGTCTTAAGAGTATGTGATTTCTATCTTTTGCCCAAAAAATATCATGATATAAATAATTAATCGAACTAAATCACAACGTTATTATAATCAATGCGTACCTGAGTTTTCCCAATTTAATACCGTGTTCAGTAGCAGGAATAAATCCAACATCTTCAGCAGATATAAATTCATATGTTCCTCTGTTCTTTAACATTCCATCCTAAATTAAAATAGAATAAATTCAAATACCTTTTTAATTAGTTAAATAGGCTTTACATACATAGTTTTCTATGCTTTTTTATTTTTACAACTAAATTCTTAAGATATTTAAATTGGGCGCAAAAATACCACATGTTCTTATTTAATTTGTCATTTTGTTGTGTCATCCATAATTTTATAATATACATTTTAAAAATTTTGGCCAATTGTTAAAACAAATCTATCTATTCGATTGTTGTTAGTGTCATTTGATGCTTTTTAAAAAGGTCTTATAACTCACCTTGGATTCATCTTTATTTCTTAGTCTATCTGTTCAAACTCAGACTCTTTAGACTTTGATTCCTCGTTATGTTAAATAAATATCACATTAGGACCTGGGGTGGGTGTATGATTTTCATTTAGGGTGTTCGGAAAATAAAAGTATGAATGTGTAAATAAGCGAACAAAAGTTTTTCAAGGAATGTCACACATAGTTTCAAAGGAACTTGCCACTGGACTATCTCATTTTTCTTGTCATTAAGGGGGTTCAAAATAAATATGCGATGTAATTTTTTACCGAGTGGATTCGGGTGAACCCCTGGATTAAGTATGGGTCCGCCCCTGATTAGGATAGGGCCGACTCAACAACATTGGGGCCTAAAGTGAAATTTAAGAAAGGAGCTCTAATGTTTTGTTTTTTTCATCATATATACTTTTATTTAAAATCTAATTTTCTAGCTATTTTAGATGCGAAGTCATTAGGTATTATTTTGTAATCAATTTGTTTTAAAAATTTCTTTTTCGAATGATTATATAGCTAATTTACTCGATCTCTCTTAAGACATTGTTAATCTTAAAGAAGATTTAGAGCCCATTTGGTTTGTCTTAAAAGTCAGTCAAACCTATTTGTAGATCAGTTTTGACTTTTGAAAGTGTTTGACATATAAAAAATAACTTGAATCAAGTAAAAATGACTTAAAATAAGTTACGAAGTGTTTAACAAGGTAAAAGATGACTTAAAATAAGTCAAAAATGACTTAAAATAAGTCAGAAACCAAAAGTAGGTCTCCCCCTACTTTTTAATTTTTGACTTAACACTCATTTCAGTTTGACTTTTTTATTTTTGACATAAAAACTACCTTTTTTAGACAATCCAAATGGGCTCTAGATCTATTTTAATTTCGAAAAAACTCCTTTTGGCTGGGGCAAAGTTACATGAACTGTTAACATTATTCTATAAGCAATATGTATATTTGGAAAAGAAACAATTCTTTTTATTTGATTGAGTATTTTCATTAGATCATTATCTTCTACTAGTATTATTTCCCTTAACACTTTTAATTCAAAAAATAAATGTAAACCATCAATATCAGAATAATTATTACGTGTTAAAGAAAGTTAAAGGTACAGACAATAATTTTTAAATTCTCTTCATCTAATGATCTCAATATTTTACCATTAAATAAGAAATAAAAAATATTCCATATGCTTCAATTGATTTAAAAAAATTGTTTTGATCTACTCTACGTATATAAACAATCAACTCTAAAAGATTCTTCACAAGAGACTTTGTGATTTTGTTCTCATCAAATTATTTCTTACGAAATTCAAATTTATTTTCATCTCATATATAATTTCCTATTAGAAATCATAACACTCTTAGTATATATAATTTTTTTTAAAAAATATATATCTAAATAATTGTTTCTAAAAATAGGGCCCCAAAATATTGAATTAAAAAATATTGTATTAACTAAATAAAATTGACCTGGTGAATTCCACTTTCATGAGAAAAAGCATTAGCGCCAACAATGGCCTTATTTGGCTGCAACTTAAGCCCACTATACTCCTCTACCTGAATATACATAACAACAATAATTATTATATGCATAATTAATTTTAACCACTAAAATACTATATATACATACCATGTTGCTTGTTGTGAATATATATTTTGTATTAATCCCAGTATAGACACCACCTAGTACTTCCTCTCCACGATATTTTATGGTCATTACTATCTATACAAAATAGAAATAACAATAATATTAATTAGCTAGAGATAGATTAACATTTTATTATATATATAAATAATAATGAATAACTTTCACATATAGCAAAAATAAAAATTATATATGTATGTTATAGATATATATAGTTTGCTATGGAACTTTTAATTTGTATAATTCGCTACATCATCTAATTTTATACAAATTGTTCAGATTTGTATTTGAGCCTGTTTGGATTGGCTTTTGGCTTATGACTTATAAGCCAAAAGTTACAAGTTATTTTTGTTATTTTGGCTTTAAAATAAGTGCTTCTAAGCATTTTTTACATTACCCAAACACTTCAAAACTGCTTAAAAATTATTTTGACTTAAAAACACCTAAAATAAGTCAATCCAAACAAGCATTAAATTCATTTATATATTGTAATTGTAGAATAAGATTTGTATTTGCCTAATTATAAGTGTATAAGACGAAAATATATGTATTTATATTTGTATACACTTTTCTCTCATTTTTATATAAATACAAACATATTTTATAGATTTTATACTGAAATATAAAAAAATGACTAATAGTATACCGAATCCTATGGCCAAAAAAAATATTTAATGCAAATTACAATTAAATTAGAATAAATTATGGATATAACATTAAAGGTTATTCTCTCTCACCTCTTCTAGAGAAGCATTTCCAGCTCTTTCACCAATACCATTGATGGTTACATCTACTTGTCTTACTCCTGCACAAATTCCCTAAATTTCATCGAAGTATCAGAGTCAAACTAACGATATGTATTTTTAGAAATGAAGTATTCTACTTGTTTACTTTTAATAGTCATATTGCATTTTTCAAAAGTTAATTTGTTTAATTTTCAAAATACATTATTCTAGTCAAAATTCTTATCATTTGACTCTAAAAAAAGAAAACCATAACAATTAAAAGTGGACGAAGGGTGTAGTTAAAAGCTAATAAATACATACAGCTAATGTGTTGGCAGTAGCAAGTCCAAGATCATTGTGACAATGTACTGCAAGGATCACATTTTGGATTCCTAGGGTATTGGCTTTTATGTCAACAATTAGTTGTGCAAATTCATTTGGTAAATTGCATCCAATAGTATCAGCCACACAAATGCATGTTGCTCCAGCTTTGATAACTTCTTCAATAATACGGTAAACAAAGTCCTTATCAGATCTGACAAAAAAAAAAATAAGTACATATATATATATACACACACCATATGGTAAAATTACAAATATTACAAACCTTGTAGCATCTACCAAGCTAAACCTAACATGCTCGAACCCAAGACTTGTTGCATAAGCCACCATGCTCCTTGCTCTTACCACAACTTCTTCTCTACTCATATTCAATTTATACTTCATATGCATATCACTTGTCGCGATAAACATATCAATCATCGGTGTCTTAGCATACTTCAAACTCTCCCAAGCTCTATCGATATCTTCTTTAGTAGATCTCGCCAAACCACAGATCATCGGTACATATCCCTCTTCATCTATGTTATTACCTGTTTAGACATAGTATAATTAGAAATATTTCACTATAATATATGTATGTATGTATGTATGCATGCATGTATATATATATATGTATGTATGTATCCTAGATACACATGAATCACACTGGATACATGTATCTAGAGTAATTTGCATGTACCTGGGATACAAATTATGGAAGAGTGGCGAGGAAGATTTGTCACAGATACATGTGAAATATAATAGTATTATTAAAATTTGAAATTATAAGATGGAGATATAATTAAAGATTACCAATTTTCTGTGCTACCAACTTTACAAGGTCAAACTCAGCCTGGGAGGCAGCTGGAAAACCAACCTCAATAACATCAACACCAAGCTTAGCTAGCTGACATGCAATTTCCATTTTTTGTTTAGTAGTCATGGATGCACCCGGGGCCTGTTCTCCGTCACGAAGCGTCGTATCGAAAATCGTGACGTAGTTAGGGTCAGATAATTTGCCTCGTTGAATATTTGAGCAACGGATACCATAGGAGGAATGAAAATTCCTTTTGATTGGAGGCACACTATTGTTTTTAGAATGTAATGAAATGTAATTGCAAAAGTAATAATTTGCACAGAGAGAAGTCATTTTTTCAATAGAGTTGTGTATGTGTTTGGCTAAGATGAATAAGCGTTAAAATGGAATAAGGGTATCATAAATGAAAAATTGGGACAAGTTTGAGGAGTTATATGTGTTTGGCCAAATTTTTAATAGAGTTGTGTTTGGTGTGAAAGATAGAGTGGGCAAGGTAGGCAATTATTTATGAGTTGTGGACTATGGTTAGAAAAACAAATACATAATATAGATTCGATGGAAGAACATGCATGATTATTAAGCATGAAAATTTGACGTTTGGGTGATAACTATAAAGGGCAAATACAAAAATATATATCTAAACTTGTTGGATTTTTCCTCAGGTACCTCAACTATGCTATTTTTCGATTGAATCATTGAACCACCCATAATTTGTTCCTTTTAAACACTGTTGGCTGATGTGAAACCAGATTTTGTGAGGGATATTGACACAGTATATATATATTGTTCCAAAACACATTAGCTCAATTGATAGTGAAATTGTTCGAGAATAATTGTGTTTTATTTCAACTCAATATTTTGGGTTACAAAATTTTTGCATTATAAATTTATTCGTATATTCTTGATCAGGTGGTAAAAGTTCATTATCTATTTAGAAATAGGATAGGTATCCGCATGATCCTATAATTTTGAATTATGACACATGCATGCACATATTATTAATAAAATTATTTATGTTTTATCATCTTTTTAGAATTGTGCAAAGCACAAACAAATTTACTAATGTAAAATACAGTTTAAATTCATAATAGTTATCCAATTATATAAAAGTCAAGAGGTTGAAATATAGAAGTGTTGCTTTTTTCCTTTGCTCTTGAGAATAGGAAATAGAAAATGTCATATGTTTTGAAAAAGTTTTTGGTCAAAATATATGTTATAACTTATATGTATTTTAGAATATTTTTATTCTTAGACGCATTAAGGAACTATGTCCTTATATTGAACATCCATGTTAAAGAATTGAACTTAGGAAAAAATTTGAAAACGACTTAAATTTGGTTTAATCAAATTTTTCAATATTTATGTCCATATCTAACTAAATCTACTCGTAATTGATTATTAAAAGACTCAATACAGTATTTTTTAGATGATAACACTAACTTATTTTATTAAGTGCCAAAAACACACTTAAACTATCCTCTTTTTTTTTAGTTTCATACCTGAACTATTGAGAGTGTGAGTTTCATACCTAAACTATCATTTTTTTAGTTTAAAAAATGTGATATTACACATGGATAAAATATTCCATCTTGACAAAACTTAAATGATATACTATTAATATTAATTGAAAATTAAATAATAAAATATTACTATCTATTAAAAAAATTTAAACATAAAATTTGAATTATTTTTCTAAAAATAAAATTGATATTATTTTATTTTTTACAAATATAGAAATTCTACCCCTTCCTATGTAACCCTCCGCTCTTAATTTTTTTTTTTTACATTTTTTTTATTTTGTGTTGGATATATACGCATATATATTTTCAATAGTGCGAATATAACATAAATAAGTAAAAAAAGAAATTAAAAATGTCTTGCGACAACAAATAAATAATATTTTCGATATCTATATATCGAACACAAAATGACAAAAAAAAGTTGGAAGCGGAGAGTTAGGTGGGCAATCTAAATTAGTATTTGAGGATGGTGGGGGGTGGGGGGAGATGATAATATCCTACATATTATTTTATAAAAAAATAATAATTTCATTTTAAATTTTAACTAATACTAATAATTTATTTAATTCTTGTCAAGGTTAAATGTTTTGTTCATGTGGACTGTGATGTAGAAATTTTTAAAAATAAGTGAGAGAGTGTATTACGCACAACATGATGAGAGTGGTATAAAAAGAAATTTGTGTTTCTCAATCTAAAAAATGATAATTTAGGTATAAAACTCACACTCTTAATAGTTTAAGTATCGAACTAAAAAAATAAAGGTGTTTTGAAGCTTATCTCTAAATTTAACCAAATCAATTTTAAACCTACGCAATGAATTAATATATATTTCACAATAAAACTATAATATTACATTCACACGATGGCAAAACCTTATAAACAAACATGAAAAAATGAGATGTATTGAAAGACACTGCTACTCTGTTAATCAATTGTCTCGTCGAATCTTGAGTACAAAAAATCTCCTTAGTGGGAAGTTTTCCATCCCCATGGAGCCTTGCTCGTTATGAATTCATGTATAATCAAACTCCAATGTCAACACCACGTACAATATAGAAAACCAAAAAATATATAAATTATAAGAATAATATGTAACTTTGCGTGACAATCAAAGTTGATGCTGTTCTCACCTTCACAATATTCTATTATAATTGATATAACTTCCATAAAAAGATCTTGTCCAATCATTTTGACTCCTGCCAAATTAGACGACATAAAATTAGACATCTTTTTCGTTGTCTATTAAAATACTATTAGTTAATATCAAATCAAATCCAAAGAAATTTATAAAGAGAATGAAAAAATTAATGGAAAATTACAATATAAAGTTAGACATCTTTTCTATTAACTACTAAAATAGTATTAGCAAATTGTTAGTGAAAAAACTTACAAGATAATAAAATTGCAAGATTACAATTGAAAATAAAATGAAGAAAGTAATCTCTTCAGGCTGAGGCGCAGATATCTCGTTCTCTTTAAGGAGATTCAAGCCCACTACAGCAAATGTTTTCACCGGTCCAGCAGTAGTCCTCTTTGACTTGTCCCCTCCAGGATACAACAGCCTTCACAAAGTATAACTCAACAACTCTGGACAAGAGTTAAGTTCAAAGCTCCACAAAAAAGAACACCTCCCTTCAACTAATAAGAACTCTCTTTTAGACTAACTATTTCACTCTTTGTTTTTCTCCTATGAATTGTGTGTGTCTAAAACCAAATGAAGACTACCACTATTTATACTACAAGAAGTCTTCCTAGCAATGAATAGGAAGATAATGGAGGTAGTAAATAGTGAAGATTATGGCCTTAGGAGTTACATAGGTTACAATGGGAGTTACATAGGTTAAATAAGTTACAATGGGAGTTACATATGTTACAAAGGGAGTTACATATGTTACATAGGTTACAAATGGAGTAATGGAGGAATTAAGAATGAAATACATTGATGAATAACCAATGCTAATGGATGGTGTAGAAGTCATCCATTCCAATGTTCATTCTTATAACTCCAAAATAAAGCACTTTAATTTGTTAAATATTAATATTAAAATGCTAATAACCTAACAATCCCCCACTCATTTTAATATTTAGATAAGAGAGTATATCAGCTGAAGGAAGACTACTATGCATAATCAAGGTGTGCTCTGCATTGAACCTCCACTTAGTGAAACAGTAACTTTTACTCCAGAGTCGTAGTGGTCTCAGACTTGAACTATGATTGCTTACGGGAAATAAAATATCACTGCTCACACATAATAATCAAGGTGTTGACATGAGCTTTAACAGCCAGCACGTTATGGCCATGTGCTATCCCGGTTTCATGAGTGCATTTGAGAATAAGCCCCATTCTCATAGGAAGCGACCTACTTCCACACATCACATAGGTGAAATCTGTCGAGAGTGCTCCTGTAAGATTAACACTCCACCCATACGGGCTACAGATATTCATTAAGAGTTTTATGAACTCAACCTTCACATACTACAGGAAACAATGCACTCACATCATAGGGAGGGGAAACAATAGTGCATTTTTCACAACAAGTCATCATATGATTAGTTTTTCCCTTTGAACCTGGTTATAGGATCTCTAGTCCCCAGGTTGGGTTTCCTCATATATGACTCAAGGATTTGTAGGCTTCAATCCCATTAGGCTTCAATCCCATCCCCCTCGATGTGCTCCAGACCTTTTCTCTTGTTAAGGCCTTCGTAAGAGGATCTGCAAGATTATCACAAGATTTGACATAATCAACATTAATGGTACCATTTGTCAAATACGATCTTACATTACTGTGTTTCCTCCTTATAGGTCTGGATTTACCGTTGTAATAACGATTTTGAACTCTACCAATTGCAGCGGTGCTATCACAATGAATTAAAATAGGAGGAATTGGTTTTTTTCAAAATAAGAAATTTGAAACAATAAATCTCTTAACCAATTAGCTTCCTCACTAGCTGAAGCTAAAGCAATTAGTTCAGCCTCCATGGTAGAGTTAGCAATTATAGTTTGCTTTTTTGATCTCCAACAAACAGCACCACCACCTAAAGTAAAGACATAACCAGTGGTAGAACAGGAATCACCTGACAAAGTGTTCCAATCCGCATCACAAAAGCCTTCAAGTACAGCAGGATATTTTTTATAGAACAAACCACAATTTTTTGTTCCAATTAAATATCTCATAACTCTTGTTATAGCATGCCAATGTTCATTACCTGGCTTGCTTGTAAACCTGCCAAGTACTCCTACTGCATATGCAATATCAGGCCTAGTGCAATCAGTCACATATCTCAAACTTCCGATTATACTAGCATATTCCTTTTGATTTATTACATCATTTTCACTTTCAACAGTAAATAAGTGAACACTTGAATCAAAAGGAGTAGCAACATGCTTGCAATCATGAAAGTTATATTTTTTCAAAATTTTCTCAACATAATGTGACTGGTCAAGGAAAATCCCTCACATATTCTTGTTATTTTTATTCCAAGAATAAAATTTGCCTCACCAAGATCTTTCATATCAAAATGGCTTCTAAGAACATTTTTAGCTTCATCAATAGCATTCATGTTAGAGCCAAAGATCAACAAATCATCAACATATAGGCAAATAATCACATGAGAATTATTCCAAGACTTATGATATATGCACTTATCACACTCATTTGTTTTAAAACCATTTTCAATCATGCAGGAATCAAACTTTTCATGCCATTGCTTTGGTGCCTGTTTCAAGCCATATAGGGATTTAGTAAGTTTACATACTTTGCTTTCTTGGCCTGCTTCAACAAAACACTCGGGTTGGTCCATATAAATTTCTTCATTTAGGTCTCCATTTAGAAAAGCAGTTTTTACATCCATTTGATGAATTAGCAAATCAAAAACTGCAGCCATAGCAACTAAAAGTCTAATGGAAATAATTCTTGTTATCAGAGAAAAAGTATCAAAAAATTCTAGGCCTTCTAGTTGTTTAAAACCTTTTGCAACTAGCCTAGCCTTGTATTTATCAATAGAACCATCCGGTTTCAACTTTTTCCTTAAGACCCATTTGCAACCAATTGTTTTACAACCCGGTGGTAAATCAACTAACTTCCAAGTTTTATTAGAAATTAGAGATTCCATTTCATCATTTACAGCCTCTTTCCAAAAAATAGAATCATGTGAAGATAATGCTTCTTTCAAAGTTAGAGGGTCATTTTCAACATTAAACACATAAAAATCAGGACCAAAATCTTTTTCTACTCTAGCTCTTTTACTTCTTCTTAACTCAAAATCAACTACTTCTTTATTTTCAAAGTTGAAGTAGAAGAACTAGGTAGTGACAAAATATTTTGTTCAATCCTTTGACCCCCACTATTTTTAGTATCAAAAGGAAATTTATTTTCATGAAAATAGCATCACCAGATTCTATTACAATATTATCTTCAAGATTAAAAAATCTATAGGCTGTACTATTTGAAGCATAACCAAGAAAAACACAAGTAGTAACTTTCTTACCCAACTTTGTAATCTTGGGATCCATTAGCCTCACAAAGGCTAGACAACCCCAAACTCTTAGATATCCCAAACTTGGCTTGTAACCTTTCCACAATTCAAAAGGTGTCAATTTAGACTTTTTATGAGGCACACGATTCAACACATAACAAGCAGTTAAGATAGCTTCACCCCAAGAATTTAAAGGTGCATGTGACTCAATAAGCATGACATTAGTCAATTCAACCAAAGTTCTATTTTTCCTTTCTGCTACTCCATTAGACGAAGGAGAGTAAGGAGGAGTAGTTTCATAAATTATTCCCAATGATCTAACAAAAGAATTAAACTCATTTGATTCATATTCACGGCCTCTATCACTTCTAATTCTTTTTGTTTTTCTTCCAAACTGATTTTCAACCTCATTGAGATAAGTTTTGAAATTTTGAAAAGCATCACTTTTATTTTTCATCAAGTAAACATATGTAAACTTAGAAAAATCATCAATGAAAGTCATAAAATATCTATTACCTCCACGAGTTAGAATTCCACCAAGTTCACAAATATCAGTATGAACTAATTCTAACAAATCAGTTTTTCTTTCAACTTGAAAATGAGACCTTTTAGTGATCTTGACTTTACTACAAGCCTCACACTTTTCAAAATTCTTTTTAACCATTGGGATTAATCCTAAACTACTCATGATTCCAACATAATGATCATTAATATGACACAAACGAGCATGCCAAAAAGTAGTAGAAGAAAGCATATAAACAGAAGTAGAAGTTTTATTCATTTCAACATTCAACTTAAACATCCCATCACATGCATACCCCTTCCCCACAAAAATACCTTTCTTCACTATTACATATTGATCAGATTCAATAATCTGTTTAAAGCTTGCTTTATTAAGAAGAAAACTAGACATCAAATTTTTTCTCATAGAAGGAGTATAAAGTACATCTTTCAATGTTAATATCCTTCCAGAAGTAAAACACAATTCAACATCTCCCTTTCCAAGCACTTGAGTAGTGTGAGCATCACCAAGCATGATGGTTTTGGGCTCCTAAAAATGAGTATATTTTTTAAACCAGTCTTTGTCATAACAGACATGACGGTTTGCACCAGAATCAGCCCACCATCCATCAACATTCTCAACCATGTTTATGTCGGTAATCACCGCCACAAAAGGTTCTTCGGTAACGTTTGCCTGAGGGTTAGGACCACGTTTCCGGAATCTGCAAAATCGAGCAATATGCCGACTCTTGCCACAAACAAAGCATGGTCCCTTTTCTTGAACTTGTTGATTTTGTGCTTGATGATTTTCACCATTATTTTTCTTGGGAGGTCTACCATTATTTTTCTTGAATTTTTTCTTCTTAGGCTTTAAAGAAGTATTTTTGTGAGTTTCAAGATTAGCATTATTCGAAGTAATTAAATTTACCTTCGATGTGATGTTGTTCTCTTCTGTTTGTAAAAGTGCATCTTGACCTCTTGCTTCTTCTTCCATGCGGATTTTCATTATCAAGGTTTCAAGAGAGGTTTCCTTTTGTTTGTGGCGCATAGTTTTTTGAAATTCCTTTCAAGAAGGTGGAAGTTTATCCACTATGCCACAAACAATAAGGTTATCTCCAATTTTAACCTCTTCGGACCTAAGCTCTCCAATAATCATGATGAAGTCTTGAGCTTGATCTACCACTGATTTGTTGTCCACCATTTGGAAACGAAAAAATCTACTAGCTGCATATTTTTTCGCTCCAGCCTCTTCGGTATCATACTTACTCTGCAATGTCTTCCAAATTTTCTTTGCACTAGAGTAAGTTCTATCATAATAATCATAAAAATTATCAGATAGACAATTAAGAAGATAATACCGACACTTATACGAATCACCATCGTACTTTTCCACTTTCTCTAGATGAGAAATAGTTTCATCATCATTCATAGTGGTGATGTCTTCTTTATTTGGATTCTTCTCGGTTAAAACGTAAGAAACATTGAGAAGACTTAAGTAGAAAAGTACTTTACCCTTCCATCTCTTGAAATGGTTACCATTGAACCGAAATGGCTTGTTAAGATCTCCCATCTTGACATCTGCGGTTTTTTAATTGTAGCCATCTTTGGAATCTCCTTAAAATTGTTAGTGAAAGAACTTACAAGATAATAAAATTGCAAGATTACAATTGAAAATAAAATGAAGAAAGTAATCTCTTCAGGCTGAGGCGCGGATATCTCGCTCTCTTTAAGGAGATTCAAGCCCACTGCAGCAAATGTTTTCACCGGTCCAGCAGTAGTCCTCTTTGACTTGTCCCCTCTAGGATACAACAGCCTTCACAAAGTATAACTCAACAACTCTGGACAAGAGTTAAGTTCAAAGCTCCACAAAAAAGAACACCTCCCTTCAACTAATAAGAACTCTCTTTTAGACTAACTCTTTCACTCTTTGTTTTTCTCTTATGAATTGTGTGTGTCTAAAACCAAATGAAGACTACCACTATTTATACTACAAGAAGTCTTCCTAGCAATGAATAGGAAGATAATGGAGGTAGTAAATAGTGAAGATTATGGCCTTAGGAGTTACATAGGTTACAATGGGAGTTACATAGGTTAAATAAGTTACAATGAGAGTTACATATGTTACAAAGGGAGTTACATATGTTACATAGGTTACAAATGGAGTAATGGAGGAATTAAGAATGAAATACATTGATGAATAACCAATGCTAATGGATGATGTAGAAGTCATCCATTCCAATGTTCATTTTTATAACTCCAAAATAAAACACTTTAATATGTTAAATATTAATATTGAAATGCTAATAACCTAACACAAATCATAAAATCAAATCCAAAGAAAATTATAAAAAGAATGAAAAGATTAATGGAAAATTAAATAGTAAAGTGTCAATTTGTAGGACCTTAATATTTTGGAGGTTGAAAAGCATTAATTCATAATTTAAAATTGTAAATGTTGTCGCCAATTATTATAGCCTTAATTTAAGGAAACGGTTAAGAGTTATTAGTCAAAATTAAAAAATTAGAATTTTAAACGTTCTCTTTCCCAAAATTTAAATAATTAAAACTCATTATTCAAGTAAATGGTTAAGAGCTACTAATACGTTCTCTTTTTCAAAATTTAATTAATTAAAATCCATTAATTATTATAGTCTTAAAAATTGAGAAAATTAAATAATATCTAATTAAAATCAATTTATGTCTGAAAAAAAGGAAAAAAATCTTCCAAAAATCTGAGAAAATAAATAAATAGGCTTCCCGATCATTCAGATATGCTACATCAGCAAGCTAAAGATCCAGTCTTATATTAATATATAGATTGAATGTGAAGAGGTTCACTCATGCTATTCATTTTCCCTCATAATTAATTCACGTTCCTACAAGAAAAATATTTGACAAATAAAATTTTATTTTAAATCATAATTAATTCACGTTCCTATGAGAAGTAAGCCTTATTCTAAATCAAATTATTCTTTATATGCCTAATCAATTAACCTAACTTGTTGAAAATTTAACCACTCACTTAATAGGATAACAAGACATCTGGTTTAGCCAGGGATGCAGATACAAAAAATTTTCCACACGCCTCCACCATTAATGAAAGCAAAATCTGTAATCGTAACGAAGATTTTCACGATCCAAAGTACACCTTAGACGTGACATGACTTATAAGAGTCTAAGAGGCCCTATACAAGTCATTTGACATACCTATACACAATATAATAGACAAAAGTATTAAATCTCATATGAATAGAAGAATTTCACATTTAAAAGCGGAAATCTCATACTCATGAAAAGTCATCTAGTACATCAAAGAAAGTGGTCGCAACGTAACCCATCCATCATGTACATCATCCGAAAAGTAAAGATATAAGAAAGCAATAAATGCGGCATAATCCTTGGAGTATGAGGACTCGCCACGTCTTCAAAACCTTGAAAAATCACTAACTAGCTACAAGCGAAGGGAGAGGAACTGTCATACCCTAGCTACATTAGTGAAACACTATAGGCAATAGTATGCATTAGTACATGAAATGTACTAAATATGAGGGACATGCATAAAAACACGACATATGATCATAAAGGGACATAATTGAAAATATTTATGTGCATGACCAAGCTAAACTTACATAAGCCTTTAAATAAACATCATAAAACTTGAACATGTCAATGCATCTTAGATCATAACGAAAGCTTCATAAAACCTTTGAAATTAACTTAATTAGTTTTAAGGGATATTAGTTTTAACCGATAATAGACCATGTGAGCTATACTATAGAATCCTATGTAACTCCCATATCGAGAAAGGAGGGTTTACTTGTCAAGATAGAACTCCGTATAATATCATATTTTATATGTGGATCTACTAGCTAGGACACTTAAGGCATTCCTAGGGGAGCAAGTAGTTTGGAACTAGAGATTGCTACTAGACACTATCCTATTTGAGCATCCACCTCAAAGTTCTCTCGGTGCTAAGTTGCATCTCTACGGAATAGTAATTTTCATAAGCATATCATCATACATTTGGAAAAAAAAATTAATTTATCAATCCAAGCTTAAAATCTCATAGAGTAGCTCATTAAATCTTGAATCAAGTTGTCACATCCCACAGGTACACCCTAGAAGTTAGAGTATCCTTGCGATGTCACACGGCAAATGAGACTTCAAGAAGTCTCATCTAAGCCTCTCGTATCATTCATTGCATAATAAGAATAACGAAAATGAGTAAAAATTAAAACTTTCTTCACACACGAAGAACTCTTTCATAAACAATACACAAGCGGAAGACTTTCATTTAAAACATTAGAACTATACAACATCTCAATGAACCATCTAGATTTTAGAGTTTACAACACTTGAGACTAATCCCATGCAAGACATAAAATAAAGACTTAAGACATAAAGGAACATGTGGCTATTGTCCTCGAATCGATGAGGACTCACCAATACTTCATCTTCAACCCTTAGAAACCTATCCATCCTTCATGGCACATAAAGATTTCATTTCCCTACACTTAAGTCAAAAAGTAAAAGAAGAGGTTAGCACATTAGATGTACTAAGTATGGAAGCCATGAAAAAGGCACATTTAGTAAATAGCATGCTTTTCATGAATTTTGATTAAAACATCATACTATAAGCATAAGAACAACATTTAACAACTTAGAAACACATAAGAAATCATTTAGGCAAAAAGTCACATTTTAGCAAACATTACAGTGAAGTCAATTCACTGTACAGTGAACTCAATTAAGTGTTACAGTGAAGTTCCTTCACTTCACTTTAAGCCCCCTTTAGCATATAATCTTCTAACTCAAAGTTATCCTAAGATTCACTTAAGTCACGCAAAGAGAGACCGCCCATACACCCTCTCTAGATGTGCCTAAACGACCCTCAATATTACTTATAATGAGTCACATACACACTTAAGAGATATTAACATAAGAACATGAGATTCTCCTACCAAGGTGACTCTAAGGTTCACTTGAGTGAGTTGTGAAGTGACCGCTCATACAATCCCTTACACGCACACTTAAGAGATCCTATAGACTCCCTAAAATAGAATCATTTTCATTTAACACATTAGCATATATGTGATATGATATTCTCCTTCCAAAGGCTATCAAAAGACTTACTTAAGTAAATCAAGCAGATAACGTCTATAGTGACCTCTTCAAGATTACCTAAATAATCCTTAAAATTGCCTAAGGCTTATATCATGTCAACATAATCAACAAACTTCCCTAGCTAGAGTCATTCTTAAGACTTATCTTGTCAGAGATAAGAAGTGACCATTCCTATGCCCCCTTCACACCTTAACTAGACAACCCTTATTTACTCTAGATAAGTACTACTTCATTTTAACATACTTCCTTGACTTGAGTCATTATATTCATTAGTTCATTAAGAGACATTCATCACATAAAGTACATTCAAGTAATGGTCTTCACAAGACCTAGGGACTCCAAATAACATCTTCAAAGCCTATTGTGCAATGTCTAGATAGCATCCCATACCACCACCCAAACTTCATATAACTTCTCAAATGCTAGTAGGTATCCCACATATTAAGAGTAGGCAATAACCGACATAGACTATGTTAGCAACTCATGGAATCCGAAGTTCTAACCTACTCCGATGAGGGTGTTCTACTTGACAAGGGTAGAACTAGGACACATCACATGTACGCACATGGTTAAGGACTATGAAGGGCTTTTATGTACTCTAGTCTCATTCTCAAGTAGAGGTACATTGTACTCTAGTCTCATCTCAAGTAGAGCTACTTCCCATAACATAATCACTAGGTGCTAGCCTCCGTTCTCATAGAGTAATTCACATTAAGGTTCATATAAATGGGTCCCATATCTAGTTCATGACCCAATTACATTCAAACAACCAAAGCAAGGTCCACTAAGGCATATCTCACTATGGCGACAAGAAGCTCATCGCGGCTTTCCTAAGGTATGATATGATGCCGTTCCAGCCAATCAACCTTAAGTTAATCACTCATTACATGAAAGATACCATTACGGCTAACTAATTCACAATTTATAACCTTACCACTTGGTTCAAGGTTCCACATAAATGACCTTCGTATCATCATGCAAGGTCTCACCTATATTCATTTATTCAAGGCTAAGACCCTTTAGGTTCCTAAGTCAAGACATCACATATTCACATAAGCATTAAGTAAGGGACACAAGTCAACCAAAACAAGACACCACATACTTCACCTTAACACATATTACTAGTCATTCTATAAGCACATAGGAATAACCATTATTGTCTTTAAGTCATCCTACACACTACCATATCATCATCAACATAACTATTATAGACTCATATAACCAAGTAGGAACAACCACGCATCAACCCTAAGACTACACATAGAAGCTCATAGTCATAGCTTACATGATTTCCTAACATACATGACAAGAACACATACTTTCATATTCCTTCATAGATAGATAGATATACTCATATTTCACATAAAACAACTATACAAAACATCATAGTATTTCAAGTAGTGTCGAAAAGGCCATGATCATCATATTGCATAAAGTAACGCCGACAAGGCCATGCCAGTTGCAAGTAAAACACATAACACCGCCACCATAAGTGGACCATATCAATCACAACATAATTGAAGTCTAACTAACATCAAAATAAAGGAATTAGGGCATCATGCCCCACTCCATCGTACAACTTTGATTTCAAGGCTAAATCACCCAATTTGATATTACAAGGCCCTTACCCAAGGCCATAACCAACAACGCAGTACAATTATATCGATAATCAATGAAATTAGGTCAATTCATTACATACTTATCAATCTAATACAACCTAGATATCAATTGAATACAATTATTGCATCATTAGAAAGTCCATAGAAAATTACCATATATTAGACATATTTAGGACCTTATACCATTAATACCAACATGTTAGGCTCTAGTTTACCTAGGTCATCTTCGGGGTCTTACACAAGAATAAGAAAATCCTTTCATAATTTCTATGATGTTGATATTCTAGCAAGTAGCCACTTAGATCATTTTTTAAATGATTACCCATACCTCTGTTACTATTTTCTCTACCTTCACGGCCTCGTTAATTACCTCTTCGCCCACCTTGAAGACGTCTTCTACCATTATTACCATTCCCCTCCACCACTCTGGATGTCTGTTGCACGGAATCATACACACACATATGGGGGTAATCTCTCCTCATAAGCCCAGGTTCTCCACAATCGTAGCAAGTATGATCAAAAGATGGTCTGATGACCGACGAAGGCTCGAATCCCTATCTATACTGAGAATTATGATATGGAGTCTTGAGCAGTTACTTGTAGAGGCGGTCATAGTGGACTAAATTGGCTTGGCTGCAAGTATTGGCCTTTTTGAACCTTGGAAGTTGCCGGAAATTTTTGCCCTTTTTGCCAATGCCTTAGCCTCACTATCACGCCTCACCCCCTCCACTTTATTAACATAATTTTTCACCTCACTAAAACTCTTCCCTACAGAAGTCATATGAACAATTTATACTTGCAACTCAAAATTTAATCTTTTGATAAACAAACAAATACTCTCCTCTTCTGTAGCAACCAACGGCGTAGCATATCTAGATAAAGCATGAAACTTGGCCTTATAAGCAACCACAGACATACCACCTTGCTCTAAAGTCATAAACTCATTCTTCTTACGGTCCCTCAATGTTATAGGCACATATTTCTTTTAAAAATATAGCATGAAATTGGGTCCAAGTGAGTAGAGGTAAAATTGAAGATATGCACTCCATATAAGCTCTCCACCATTAGTTGGCCTCACCGTGAAGTTGGAAAGATACAAAATCAACCCTATCCTGATGAACAATACCCAATTTATTAAGCCTCTCATAAAATTCTAAGATAAATTATGTCACGCTCTAAGCATACACCCTTGGCGGGACTGGCACTCGAAGATCATTGCTGGCTTTGAGCTGACCGTTAGCTTGTCTTACTTACTCACCAAAAAACTTAAACACAAGAGATAACTCGAGAAATAATTTTAAAGTATTAACTTAGCCAAAATGACAACTCAAGTCTTAAACGTTTACAGGTGAAACGAAAAGACTAAAGAAACTAACAATATTTGTCGATGAAGCATCTAAAATAAAGAGGGATGTTAGGACAGGACCCCCAATCATCCTAACAACTGAAAACTAAAAACAATAACTTGAATGATAAAGATGTCCTCCAGAATGAAGGGAGGCTCACCAACTGACTCTAAGTTGATCACTAGATTAACAGCACGCCGGATGCTAATGCTAGTTACCTGCGACTGCATCATGATATGACGCAGGCCAACTGGAATCAATATATTGAATGTCCGAGTATGCGAGTTGGATTGCTAAAATAACATAGGCGTGAAAGATATTATGAAAAAAAAACACTTACCTGGGCTCATCTCAACTCATGAATATTTAGTTAAACTTATTTCAATATTAAGAAATTTAAAAGTAAGTGCATAATAAAGATAAGATGTTTAAAACCATGATGTAAACTCTGTGTGCATAAACAAGATGCAAAATAAACTGATGCTTATTCATAATTATAATAAAGGACACATCATGCTTCCTCTCAAAGTCTACTTGTACAATGCATGGATGAAGTCTCACACCCCCATTCGTACTAAGCAGAACCCTTTAAGGAACCATGCAATTACTACTGTGGGAGTTTCTCTAATCGGAAACCATTACATAGTAGTTATAGTGATGATACAACATTATTTGGTCCACGCTGCTCGGCCATCCTAACCTTGCCAGAGTATAAGACCTGAACTGTCTAATGGATCCACTAGTCTATTGTGAAAAGGATTCATCTAAAAATTATGACCCTTTTCTATCCATGATGGCTACATGGTTTTCATGGAGACTTGATTTAATATGAATAACATTCACACATCGGTGCTCAATACTACTTCCTAAAATATACTTATCTTATATGTTTTAAAAATAACTTTTCCTGTGATTTGAGATTAGTGCTCAAAAACTTGTCTCAAAGGTTATCTTGGAAATCTCATTTTCCCTGCTTGCTTCATTTTATAAATCTATTACTCCTTTTTGAAAACTAGCCCGAAGGCATTTTGGAAATCAATGTTTCCATACTTGTTAAATGTGAAAACATTTTAAATCTCTCTGGTAATACTTAGTCCCTGTATACTTTTGAAGAAATGAACTTCAACTTTACTCTTTACTATTTACTCCTTACTTTTTACTTAGCTTGAAACTTGATTCTTGAAACAAAGTTAAAATGTTGTTAAAGACCCTAGAGAAATCTTAAGAACTTTGCTTTGACTTGACTCTTAACTTTATTGACTTTGATCTTAACTTTCCTTGAATTGGATTATGGAATCAAGATTAATGATCTCATGTTTATGGATAATTTTATGATGTTTAGATGTACCTTAGAGTGTTGGATATGTCACTTAGGAACTAGTATGAAAAAATGGGGAATTAATGGGGTGAACTGGCGTCCTTGTCACTCCGAGAGGCGTGGGGCACCAGGCCCCAAACATCAGAGGCCAAGTTAGGGCACTCTGTCTGGCACGCCATCCCAATGCCCTATGTACAGAGATTGTTCTGTGAGGTATGGGAGGCGCGGCACCCCAAGGTCCTACAGACATACGTTTCGACTTTTCTTCTCCTTTTTTCATCTCTAAACCCTCTAAATTTTTATGGTTATTTCCCTAAACACTTAGGATCACTAATACCCTCAATACCCAATAGATTAGACTCAAAAACACAACCTAGAAACAATAATCAAATCAACTCTTGGCATGCAACAACCGAACCAACAAGAATTCAATAATATTCTTCAAGAACTTCACTTTTCATCATTCAATCTACTCAAAATCGCTAAATTAAACAAGTTGGTGTGTGGGTGAACTAAACCAACACGATAAGATCTCATATACCTTTTTAGGGATTACCCTCGACGAATTCCATAAGTCGAACTTCGATGATCTTGAACGATCTTGCTTGCTCTTGTCTTTTTGCCTCTTTTCTCCTCTTATTTTCTTTTCCCTCAAAACACTAATTTTTTTTCTAAAAGTGTGAACTGATACAGGTCAATTTAGACCCCAATTTATTACCTAAAACAACGTAAAATAATTGGATAAGGAAAAGACAAATTTGCCTTTCCCAAATCCAGATTGGACTTCCTCACTTCAACAGCCCAACTTCTGATAGGAATATCTCTCTCATACGATATCGAAAATGTACAAACTCAGTGGTGTTGAAAAGATCTTTCCAAGATATTTTGAACCATATAAAAAACTACCCTAACTCATCTTGATCTAGAAGTTATGTCCATTTGAAAATGAACAAAACTCACTTTCTCAACCTAGGAAATTTTCCAAATTTTTCCTTATCTTTCCAAAAATGATAATTTTTTTGTTTCTTAGCTTATTATTTTTTTGTAACGAGTTACGAGATGTTACAAACTCATACGCATTTTCATTCTTCGAATCGAGGAACACATGAGGCTTAAGCTTGAAAAACTTAGTCAGCATGTCATGCTCGTTACCAGTCATAACAGAACCCAACAAAGGATGGAAGAAAGCATCACTATCTATGTTACCCCCTGCCTTAGGAGTAGTGACAATAATAGGAGAATCGAGGGGAGCTTGAGTCGGTTTAAACGAAGAAAGCACTCCAGGACCAGTCAATCCTTTCAAGAAAGACATAATTTATTGAGCCAAAACTGGATCTAAGGGAGGAACACCTCTAGTTCCAGCCTGCACCTCTTCCTCTTATCATATCTTCTCAATATTCTCAATATTGACATTTTCATCTATCTCTTCATGACGTACGGGAAGGGGCCTCATTTTGGGGAACATTTCCAACCAATACCTTATTCCCAACAGGTGCTACTCTTCCACGATCTGTACCCCTAGATCTCTCTCTACCCCTGCCTCAACCGCAACCTTTCGTTGCAGATTCCTCAGTTGGAGCATCGACGGGAGCTACGGGCATGAAGTCATTATATCTAGTGTTAACTATCTGTGAACAGAAGAGTGAAGGAGGTTAGATACATATTCGTATTGACATATACCAACTGAAATCAAGTTATAGCACGAAAGGAGGTAAGAGAAAATAGAGAGATCTCCTAAAGTGTTATAGTCTCTCAAATAAAAGTAAAGTTGTCCATGTACCGTTCTGCGAGACTCTACTTGACTCGTTTTGGTACATCTAGATCAACGAACCTAGGTTGTGACACCAACTTTTTCACAATCCAGACCGTCGTGATTGGCACCCACTTTAACCCTCCGGTGTGTGAACCACTACTACAAACCAAACAAGCAACTATAAAAAAACTCAAGCACTTACGGATACATAACAAGTCAAATACTAAGGAGAGAAATAGAGTTTCCATAAACTCTAATAAACGTCTAACAATAATAGACTAACACTGCGGAAGTAAAGTCTAGAAGTTGAAAGTCAATGTACCAAAGCATATAAACAATAAATCAAAGTCTAAACAAGAAGGGATGTAACCCCAATCTAATGAACTAATCAACTAAGTAAAACAAATGTCTAAGTCTAAAAATGTTGGACATATACGAAAGAGAATTCCATGACAGCCCATAAGAATTAGCTCACCCTTGAATTCAAAGCGACGATTACTGATCTTCTAAGCAAGGCATGTCAATAGTTGCTTGAAGATGCTCTGTACTCAATAAAAATAAGAGAAGGTACAGTATCAATGCACAACCATACAACCACAGGGTACTGTAGGATCACGCGGCTATCCCACTAAGTGAAACATAAGCAACTTAAACAACTTTATAAGCACATGCATATATATCAACATATACAATATTATCAACCTTTACGAACAATGCTCAACTTCACATTTCTCAATATACACAATTATGTCAAGTAGTTGGTCCTCTCATGGAACCCAAACACAAATTGTTAGCATACAAGAACGTGGTATCCGATCCCATAGTTATGCCAGAACATGACAACCTGATCATATTTTTATGTTGAAACGTGGAAATCCAATCCATCAACACACCATAATCACATACACAAGTATACTCTCAAATCATGCGATCAAGAAATGATTCATGTCATATCGTCATTCATCTATCTCATTTACGACAAGTGTGATCAATACTGCAACATTCATATACATACAAGTATCATAATAAAGTAAGAACATACATACATCACAGTATCATAGAATCACAACCATTACCTACCTTGAAATAAGCTTAAAACCCTTAGAATTTTGATCCTTCCCTTTCCTGATTCATTTCCCTTGTTCCTTGTCTACATAAAATCATGAATAATATAGGAATCAACAAACAATCACTAATTACCTAAAACATAATAATTCTATGAATTCTAGATCATACCCATGATCTCAAGTATCCAGTTTAGATTGTTTCCACCATAGAATCTATATCAAAACCTTTCCCCACAATATTTATTCATTTTATTATGCTCTACTAATCAAAAAAAGAATTATGTGAGGGAAACTCTTACCTTTAGCCTCAATAATGGAGAAACGTGACTAGGAGTTGACTGGGGTTCGTTCCTTAGCTCAAAAAGTTGAAAATGCATAATAAAGTTATTTAGGGGTTTATTAACGACCTTAAGTTGTGTAGAGCCCACCACAGCAACCCTCACCCCTTTGTAACGGCTATGCCAAGGCGAGTTCCGTGAGACAGTGAGGTAATTACAGAATTTCAAAATTTCCATTTCGCAACAATCCTGACTCACGACGCTTAGAAAATACCCTTTACACTAAGATCGATTTGAGAAGTTTTACTCGCCCAAATTTAATTTTGTAAAGTCGTACGAGTTTTTTAAATGAGTTATGTAACTATTTATGCAATCAAAATTATAAATAATATACCCATTGTTATCAGATTTTTCTGCACCTTAATGACAAGGATTTCATCCAAATATAGACTTGGTTGGAAATTTCAAGTTACTACGAAAAAGTATTCTGACCTAAAATTTTTATCATTGGCTTTTCTATAACGACGAAACTCGGTTGTTACAGAACTCAATCCTCAATACTTAGAACTCGAAGATACTACTTCTTTCAAAGCTATTTAATTTATGGAGTTCATACGGAATTTATGGGCATGAACAACTCGGCTCAAAGGTATAAATAACAATACATAACTCATGTGTACGACTCTTCTCATTCTCATACTTACTTCCTCTAAACTTCGCTCAAATAGATAGTTGATCTCAAAGAATTCACAATTTAACTCAAAGACTTTCTTGAACTCTATGGAGTTCATACGGAATTTATGGGCATGAACAAATCGGCTCAAAGGTATAAATAACAATACATAACTCATGTGTACGACTCTTCTCATTCTCATACTTACTTCCTCTAAACTTCGCTCAAATAGATAGTTGATCTCAAAGAATTCACAATTTAACTCAAAGACTTTCTTGAACTCTACTCTCAACTCTTTCTTGAATTTGAATTATGAATTATGAATTCAAGATTTATGATTTATGATATGAAGGATCTCATCATGATTAAATGTAGTTTAAAGGAGTGAAGGTACACTTTAAAGGAACTCAAAAGGGACAACCAACAAGAAAAGAGTGGGGACGTGAGATCCTGGTGTGGGGCGCTAGCCCCTTTATCTTTATAAACTCAATCTTGGCACACTGTTGAGGCGCTCTACCCTAGCCCCTCCCCATATATTTCCGACTAATTTTCTTTTGATTTTTGGCCCTAATTCACCTAGAATCATATGGTTTCTTCCCAACTCGCTTAGATTCGAATACCCAACATAAGTACATCAAAATTTATACTAAAACCTCAAACTTCTAACATTCATCTCAATAACTCAACAATAACAATTTTAGAATGAAACTTCAAGAAACTCTTTCAGAACTCTCAATTTAAAGAATGAAAATATGGATTTAAAATCACAAGAGTGGAATTTGGGTGAACAAACTCAACACTATCAGAGCTTTCATACCTCGATTTTGTGAAACAATCATCGATTCGCAAGAAATCTCGATCGTTTCTCCTTGTCTCCTCTTTTCTCTTCTTGAACTCTCTTCTAAAACGCTAAGTGTATTGGGGATGAATAAAACTGATTCTAATCATTTTGGACCCTTAATTGAGTGTAAATCACATTTTTAATAAGTGGGGTTAAGAAAAAGACTAAAATACCCCTCCTTAGTTTGGGTGGAAAGGCCCTTTCTCGATAGGCTTCACTCAAGAGGTCATATGTCCCTCATCCGAGCACGGATTTTAGAAAACTTGGTGGTCTTGGAAAAAAGACTCAAAGATCTTTGATTTGATATCTCATGGTTCTCCAAAATCATCTTGTGTTAAAAGTTATGGTCATTTGAAGTTGACCAAAAACATCAAAAAACTTACGACTGACTTGAATGAAGTTGTTTTAGTTCTTTTTGGAACTCAAGGTGGTACATATAGTGACCATAAAAAAGTTTAAATTATTTAATACAATCCTACTCACAACGAAGAATAGTTTGAGTTTTAGCTCAAAAATTTTGCGAGGTATTACAATATGCTAACTAGTATTTTCTCTGTGCCATTTTATGTGGCACCATTTGACTTGATATAAAAAAATTTTAAAAATAATATATTTCAAGTCACTTATGCTATTGTATAGAAATTATTAAAATATAGATATTTACATTAAAAAGATGATTCTTTTTTAATTAAACATTGGAGCATGTCCATTTATTCATAAAATAAAAAAGTGTCCAACTAAGGTCCAAGAGTGACCCAAGTGAAAGAAATTTTCGACCAAACTAACCCATTATATAAAGCAATTTATCAAAATAATATATTTTTTTAAAATTTACAAAACTAATATAAATTTATTTTACATAACGTTTTAGAGTATATTTCATTTTTTAAAAAAACTAACAGCATTAGGTTGATATATGTTACTGTAAGTAATGTTTTACTCCTAAAACGTTATTTTGAGTAACGTTTTACTCTTAAAACGTTATTGTGAGTAACGCTCTAGGAGTAAAACGTTACTGCGAGTAACGTATATCAATATAACGCCGTCAACTTTTTTAAAAAAAAACTTATACCCTAAAACGTTATTGTGAAATACGTTTATACTAATTTTTGTAAAAAAAAATTTAAAAATGTATTATTTTGGTGAATTGCTCTATATAATGGCTGACAAGTCATTGTGCGCAAGTGAAAGACAAATAAAAAACAAATAAGTTGAACTAATGCAATTAGGAAATCAAAAACTCACACCCAGTCGCCGCTTCTCCGCTTCTTCTTTTCTGGTAAATGATAACCGGAGAAAACTTCCATCCTTGAATCCACTGAGGAAGCAAAGTCTGAAAGAACCTTATTTAACACAGCTATGATTGAAAAAATGGTTCCATCAAAGTAATTAACAAAAAAAATTATGATGTTTATTTAATATTTGAACTTGATAGAATATGATAGAATCAATAATTCATGCTTTAATGATAGACAAGAAGTGCAAATAATCAGTAGCAAATGTATGCAGCAAAAGAAGCCAAGCTCGAGTCCAAGATCGAGTAAAATGGGTCAGCCAAGTAATCAAGAAAATAGAGTTGTTTGTCAAAGCCAAAAATAATATATTAAAGGTATAAGTTGATACAAATAAGGAAAACCTTAAATATATTATTAAGGAAAGAAGTTGTATATAATAAGGATTGTACTTTAAAAGGGAATCCTTGTTTAACAATAACTTCCTTACCTTATCTGATAAGGATTGAAGGCAAAAGAAACTCTATAAGAAGAGGACGACGCTGATGAAGAATCCTACGACTTCACATAGAGAGAAAAGTGAGAATTATTCATCAAACTGAAGTCTTCAAGATCGATAGAGTTGCTACGTTTAAAACGTTCTTGAGTGAGAAGGTTTTTAACGTGTAGAGCTATCGTCTTGTTTTGTTCTTAATTATAATTTATAGTTTATTGTACAAAGGGTGAGTTTGGCTCTTTGTAGGGTTGAGTTTCAGTGAGAGTTGTAACAAAAGGTGGGTTTGGCCTTTTGGAGAGATCAATTGTAGTCAATCGAGAGAGGTAGTAGAGATAAGGATTTTTCATTATTGAGTTGTAATCACAAAATCTTATAGTTGAATTAATAAAACGAGGTTTTTCCTTCCTTGAGTGAGGAAGGTTTTTAATTTAATAAGTGTTTGTGTCTTTACTTAAAAGCAACTTACAAGAACCTGGTTCTTGTTCTGGGGTAAGGTTTCTTCAATTGGTATCAGAGCAGGTCTTTTCGATAAAAGATTCACACCTTGAAAAGACTCAATGGCAGCACCACCTACCCCACAAGAAGGAGCTTCACAAACACGGCCACCACTGTTCAATGGCAAATATTATGTATGGTGGAAAAATTGTATGATGGACCATCTTATTGGCGAAAACCCTGATCTATGTGGAGTAATTCTAGATGGCCCAACCAAACCTATGAAAACCGTAACTGATGGAATCACCAAAATACCAAAGGAAAGAAAAGAATGGAATGCTGAAGACAAGTTTGCAATCCAAAACAATGCGAAAGCCAAGAAAATTTTGATTTGTGGCATAGGACCAGACGAATACAATCGAATCTCGTCTTGTCAAGATGCCAAAGCCATATGGGAAACACTACAAGCCGCTCATGAGGGAACAACGCAAGTCAAGAAGTCTAAAATTGATAACTTGAACAGGCAATATGAGCTGTTCAGGATGGCAGAAGGGGAAACTATTCAAGACATGCACACAAGGTTCACCTCCATCATTAATGAGATGTACTCCTTAGGAGAGATAGTTCCTAATGGAAAGGCAGTAAGGAAACTGTTGAGTGTTCTTCCTGAAACTTGGGAAAGCAAAGTCGAGGCTATCACTGAAGCCCGCGACCTAGACTCACTGGCCATGGATGAGTTAATTGGTGATCTCATCACATATGAACTAAAGAAAAACCAAGAAAAGGAAATTGGAGGAAAAAGAAAGGAAAGGAACCTGGTTCTAAACGCTACTACATCAGATGATTTTGAAGATGAAAATATTGCCATCATAACCAAAAGGTTCACCAGAATGCTAAAGAGAGGGCATGCCTTTCAAAAGAAAACGTCTCAAAGACCATCTGAAAACACTAAATACCAGGTTTGTCATAAGTGTGGGAGCCCAGATCACTTCATCAAATTCTGTCCACTTTGGGCTTTAGAGCAGAAAAAGGCAAACTTTGAGAAGGGCAAGGACATCAAAAAGGATAAGTTTTTCCCCTAAAACAGAAGAATGACAACTCAAGAGGCACATATTTCAATGAAGAGGGCCATTGCAGCAATGGGGAATTCATCTGATGAAGAGTCTGAGGGTGATGAGACAGAAAACAAGTCCTTTCTTGCACTAGAACAAGAAGATAATTATGACTTTCTTGCTCTTGTAGCAGTGGAAACCAAGGAAGAAAAGGAAACCTGCAGATCACAAGAAACCATACTAGCACTCATGGTTGGATCAGATTCCGAAGAGGATAAAGAAGAAGAAGATATGAATGAAAAGGTTAGTCTTCATCACATACAAGACAATCAAAACTCATACTCAAAAAGGGAGCTAGAATCTTTACTCTACACTCTCATTGATGCATATAAAACCATAGACTCAAAAAGAGAATTGATAATGGAAGACTATGCATCTCTAAGAGAAGAAAACAAGATTCTTGAAAAACAAAATCTTCATCTTTTATCCAAGAATACTAAACTAAGTAAAAACCTAGACTTGGTAACCAAAAGGAATGAAGCACTCTCCAAAGAGCTTCTTGTGACTAAAACTGAAGCAGAAAATGGAATGAGATGGACCAGGTCCTCCATATTGCTTGACAACATTCACAAGAACCACACATCTGAGAGACATGGGATAGGTTTTGATAGAACTAGCTCTCAAGTAAAAAATCCCAACATAGATTGTCTATGCATGCACTGTGGTATGGTAGGGCATAAAAGTCATGATTGTCAAAGGAAACAAACTGCTCATAACAAAAACTTGAAATCTTTAAGAAAACCTCATTGTGAGAAACCCAATGAGCAAAAACAAATTCCAACAGTCAAATCTCTTTCTAGATGGTCCAGAAAAAATCTTATCCATCCATTCCCTAAGAATAAATCAAAGTGGATTTGGGTAGAAAAATCTAATCCCCAAAATTAAATTGCAGGGATCAGTGAAAAGGAAGCAACAACAATGGTACTTGGATAGTGCATGTTCCAGACACATGACTAGAGATACAAGAAGCTTCCTCTCACTCAAGAACATCAAAGGAGGAAACATTGCCTTTGGTAATGGAAAAAGTGGTGAAATTCAGGGAATTGGAAAGGTTGGATCAATGGATACTCATGTAATTGAGAACGTATATTATGTAATGGCCTACAACATAATCTATTGAGCGTATCTCAAATATGTGATAAAGGAAACAATGTTCTCTTTACAGAAATGGAATGCAGAGTAACAAACTCAGTGACTGGGAACCTGGTTCTACTAGGTAAGAGACACAAGAATGTGTACAAAGACAAGATTGTTGACTCCAAGGAAGATACTCTTAAATGTCTAAGGGCAGTCTCTAATTGCTCCATGCTATGGCACAAAAGAATGGGACACATTAGCATGATAAACAAGCTCATATCTAAAGACCTGGTTAGGGGACTGCCAACCAAAAGTTTCAGGGACAACCAAGTATGTGGAACCTGCATTCAAGGAAAACAGGTTAGGTCATCCTTCAAACCAAAGTTGACTATAAGTACTACCAAGCCACTAGAACTGCTTCACATGGATTTATGTGGACCAATGCGTGTACAAAGCAGGGGTGGAAAAAGATATGTGTTTGTAATAGTTGATGACTACTCAAGATTCACTTGGACATTGTTTCTTGCAACACAGGATGAGACATTCACTATGTTTAAAATCTTTGCAAAGCTGGTTCAGAAGAAATTCAACAAAGAAATAATAAGCATCAGATCTGATCATGGGCTGGAGTTTGAGAACTCACAATTCCTACAATTCTGTACTACAAATGGGATTGAGCATAACTTCTCAGCACCTAGAACACCACAACAAAATGGTGTTGTTGAGAGGAAAAATAGAACACTGGAAGATATTGCAAGAACAATGTTAATCTCAAGCAAACTTCCAAAATTCTATTGGGCTGAAGCAGTGAACACAGGGTGTTATCTAATAAATAGATGTATGATCAGATCAGTGTTAAACAAAACACCATATGAGATGCTAAAAGGAAGAAAACCAAATTTAGCACATCTTAGGGCCTTTGGGTGTGTATGCTTTATACACAACAATGACAAAGACAATTTGGGAAAATTTGATGCTAAGAGTGATGAAGGAATTTTTCTGGGCTACTTGTCACAAAGCGTACAAGGTACTGAATAAAAGAACAAACCGTGTAGAAGAAAGTGTCCATGTTGTCTTTAATGAAAATAGCAGTGAAGTTGAAAGAAATTCAGAGGATGAACAGAATGAGGGAACCTGCTCCAAGCCATCAGAACCAAAAATATGGGAAAAAGAATTTGTACCCTCTGATAACACATCTGAAATAGGAGATAAGTCTACTAATGAAGCTGGTTCGTCTGCACCTCAAGAGCCAGTAAGTATTCCAACTCACAGTTGGAAACATCAAAGCTCTCACCCTTTGCAAAACATTCTTACTCCTCTTAACGCAAGCATATCTACAAGATCCAAATTACGTAGTATGTGTGCATTTTCTGCCTATGTCTCCCTGATTGAGCCTAAAAATATAAAGGAAGCACTGCTAGACTCTAATTAGATTAGTGCCATGCAAGAAGAACTCAACCAGTTTGAAAGAAGCAGAGTGTGGAACCTGGTTCCAAAACCTCAAAACATGACGGTAATAGGAACTAGGTGGGTGTTTAGAAACAAGCTCAATGACCAAGGACAAATAGTGTGCAACAAAGCTAGGCTAGTTGTACAGGGATACAACCAAGAAGAAGGTATAGACTATGATGAAACCTTTGCATTAGTAGCAAGAATTGAGGCAATTAGAATATTGGTCGCATATGCTGCTCACATGGAGTTTAAACTCTACCAAATGGATATCAAAAGTGCCTTCTTAAATGGTTACATACAAGAAGAGGTGTATGTAAAACAACCCCCAGGTTTTGAGAATACCATGTATCCTGATCATGTATATAAACTGGACAAAGCACTCTATGGTCTAAAACAAGCACCTAGAGCATGGTATGATCGATTATCTACTTTCCTTCTCACACATGGATATACAAGAGGAAAAATTGATAATACACTGTTTCTTCGAAAACAAGGTAAAGATCTGTTCATAGTCCAAGTATATGTAGATGATATCATATTTGGAGGAACCAATGACTCACTAGGAGTAGAATTTGCTCAACTAATGAATAGTGAGTTTGAGATGAGTATGATGGGAGAGTTAAACTTCTTTTTGGGACTCCAAATTAAGCAAACTCCAGTTGGAACATCAATTCATCAACAAAAGTACATCAAGGAATTACTAAAGAAGTATGATATGAATGAAGCTAAGTCAAATGACAGACCCATTGGGACAACAACAAAGCTTGATAAAGATGAACCAGGTTCACCAGTCAATGACACTAGATACAGAGGTATGATTGGATCACTCCTATACCTCACTGCCAGTAGACCTGATATAGTGTTCAGTGTTGGTCTATGTTCAAGGTTTCAGTCTTGTCCCAAGGAATCACATCTAAAAGCTGTCAAAAGAATTTTGAGATATTTAAAAGGCACAATGAACCTGGTTCTCTGGTATCCAACTGGTGACTCTTTTGATCTAAAGGGATTTGCAGACGTAGATTATGCAGGACATATGGTTGATAGAAAAAGTACCTCTGGGATGACACACTTTTTAGGACCATGTTTAATATCTTGGGCAACTAGAAAACAAAATTCAGTGGTTCTATCTACTGCAAAGGCTTAGTATGTTGCAGCTGCTTCATGTTGTGCCCAACTTCTTTGGATAAAACAGTAGCTTAAATACTTCAGTATAGAAACAGGTTGTATTCCTATTCTATGTGATAACACAAGTGCTATGAACATGGCCAAAAACCCAGTTCAACACAAACGCACCAAACACATAGATGTTAGACATCACTTTCTTCGTGATAATGTTGAAAAAGGAAACATAGTAATGGAGTTCTGCAAAACTGAGGATCAAGTTGCTGATATTTTCACCAAGGCACTAGGAAGAGAGTCATTTCAGAAAAATAGACTTGAGTTAGGGATTATTTTTTTAGATTGAATTCTGTCCAACCAAGTTCTAAGGAGATATGAACCAGGTTCAGCCAAGTTGGTTCTACAACTATTTTACACTTAGCTGTCAAAAAAAAAAGGAAAACAATTCCATCTTCTCTCTCCTATGTCACGTCTCTGAAAAGCAGGTGCAACCGTCAAAGCACACGTCTCCTCGATGTCAATCCCCCATAATTACTCAAACCTCTCGAATACAACATCAAAACCATTCCCAATAAAGCACTCTCTCTAAAGAAGCAACCAACTTTTTCTCATCTTCATTCTTCAGGAAAAAAAAAAAGAAAAATAAATCTCCTCCATCATCATGGTTAACCCACTCGTTGCATACTCAGATGACGAAAATTCGTCTGACAGTGCATTTTCTTAGGGGGAAGAGAACCCAGTCGTTGATGTTGTTCCTAATCGAGGGAAAGAAAGCCAACTTCCAACCAAACCATCTACATCTTCACCCAAATCAGATCCGTCTACATCTCCACCACCAAAAGTTACATCTCCACCATCACCAATTAAAGAAGCATCTCCACCTGTAGTTGCAAAATCTCCACCACCACCCACCATAGAATCTCCACCATCACCAGTCCAAGAAACCCCATTATCACCAAAACCAGAAACCCCCACAACCACTTTCCCAAATAACCCCCCTTCTTCCCCATCTCACAAAACTACTTCTCAAAATCGACCACCATCTCCACATTCTCCAATCAATGATGACATTCTTTTGAGTACCCTTCACCCTAAAAAACCATGACGGCCAAGAAAGCACATTGCAGTTAAACAGGATCGTCCACACAGGCCAGTGACTCGAAGTGCGAATGTGGCCAAACCAACTGATGATGCAACATCTAGTGTGAAGTGTCGTCGTCTGGGTAAGTCTCCTTCTTACTCATCTGTTTCTCCAATGAATCTTGATTCTGAAACTGATGATGTCTCTGAGGGTAAACATTCTGAAACCCCTCAATCAAAATCAAAATCTGCAAAAGAAATGTACATAAATTTCGCAAAGTGGGAAAGAAAAAGTATTTCCGAACCAAGATAGTGCTTAGGGGTAGAACTTTTCACCCTGATATACTTTCAATGGATATAGTCAAGCAGGTTTGTGAACTACTAAGGTTTCAGGGGTGGGAGGAATTATTCCTTGAACCTAATTTGATTTATGAACACGAAGTGGTAGACTTCTATACAAACTTGATAATCCTGGAAGGAGATGTGGTATCATCTAGTGTGAAGGGGGTTGACATTGTCTTTGATGCAACTAAACTTGGGGAAATCTTACATATACCGTCTGTGGGGATTAATGAGTACAATTGGGGTTTTGATGAATATTCTAGCTTGCCAGCCAAATTCTCTCAAGGTAGAGTCAATTCTATGGCACAAACTGTTTTAAAGGGCATTATGAGATCTTTGCATAAGCTTCTTTTCGAGATAGTTCATAAGGTGATACTTCCGAGAGGTCACCAACGTCACATTGCCTCCATAAGAGACATTGGACTTATGAATGCTCTTGAGTGCAAAGAACGCATTGACTGGCCCACACTGATTATCAAACATCTTGCTAGAATTGTTGATCCTAAACTAGGTTCTCATCAGTTAGCTTTTGGAAATCTGTTAACTAGAGTGTTTGATGCATTTGAAGTACCATTGGGAGAAGACAGGATTTTAACTCGTGCAGATATGTTCACTCAAACCATCCTTGCTGATTGTGGCATTCCCATGGAGTCAGAGCAGGTTGCAAATGCTTCTCCACGTACATCTGGTCATGTTGCTCAGTTACTCAGGGAACTTAAAGTAGCTGAAGAAAAGTATGCTACTCTTGAGTCAGAAAACCAGAAGTTATGTGCTGAACATGACACTTCAAATGCTGAAATTCACAGGTTGAAGGATCAGTTGGTGCAGCAACAACTTGCTATCAATGCAAGAGTTGACAGAGTTCTGGATATGCTGGCTTCTACTTCAACTAAGCCTGGTCAACCTTCACATTGACAAAGCATCTTGTTTGAACCTGGTCTCTTAGTTGTTTAAACTCTGTGTTGTTACTCTTTGTTTTGTTGCCAGAACATTTTATTATGCTCAACTGGCTGGGCTTAAATTGTTGCTATGGATGTTGATTGGGTTTGTTTAGCTGCTGTTGGATTCTTTTTTGATTTGTCAAAAGGGGGAAGAGTATTTGCGCATGCATCACACAGATAGATTTGTTTGTCTTCATCAAAAAGGGGGAATATGATAGAATATGATAGAATCAATAATTCATGCTTTAATGATAGACAAGAAGTGCAAATAATCAGTAGCAAATGTATGCAGCAAAAGAAGCCAAGCTCGAGTCCAAGATCGAGTAAAATGGTTCAGCCAAGTAATCAAGAAAATAGAGTTATTTGTCAAAGCCAAAAATAATATATTAAAGGTATAAGTTGATACAAATAAGGAAAACCTTAAATATATTATTAAGGAAGGAAGTTGTATATAATAAGGATTGTACTTTAAAAGGGAATCCTTGTTTAACAATAACTTCCTTACCTTATCTGATAAGGATTGAAGGCAAAAGAAACTCTATAAGAAGAGGACGACGCTGATGAAGAATCCTACGAATTCACATAGAGAGAAAAGTGAGAATTATTCATCAAACTGAAGTCTTCAAGATCGATAGAGTTGCTACGTTTAAAACGTTCTTGAGTGAGAAGGTTTTTAACGTGTAGAGTTATCGTCTTGTTTTGTTCTTAATTGTAATTTACAGTTTATTGTACAAAGGGTGGTTTGGCTCTTTGTAGGGTTGAGTTTCAGTGAGAGTTGTAACAAAAGGTGGGTTTGGCCTTTTGGAGAGATCGATTGTAGTCAATCGAGAGAGGTAGTAGAGATAAGACTTTTTGATTATTGAGTTGTAATCACAAAATCTTATAGTTGAATTAATAAAATGAGGTTTTTCCTTCCTTGAGTGAGGAAGGTTTTTAATTTAATAAGTGTTTGTGTCTTTACTTAAAAGCAACTTACAAGAACCTGGTTCTTGTTCTAGGTAAGGTTTCTTCAGAACTCTATGAAAGGCCTGTTGAGTATTAATAGGCCTAATATTCCAAAATATAGCTTTGTATATCATACAGAAATTGCTCTAACCCCCTTCTTAGCTTCAACTCTTGTAGACTTGTTGTCTCCTTTACTTATGTCTTTTCTTGAAGAGTCTCTTGGTATGTTGTTATAACATATACTTGTTTGATTGGTATTGTACGTTTTCTTGTTTTCTGAACTCAATACTTTTAACTGGATCATAAATTTATTTATAAAAATTTATCAAAATTACAACAAATAAAAGTCTAAACTCATGGTTGATAAAGTACAACAAAATCAAAACTTCAAAGATTGAACTTATAAAATTAAAATATTGAATCTACACCTTAGACACTTTTAAGTAAATTTAATACATTAATTAATATAGCACAAAACCCTTGGCTGCTGCAAACATTTGATAAGCTCTACCATCAATAGGTGACAAGCTCCTGTATCAAATAATATGTCCATTTAACAGTAATACTTTGCATAAGTAAATATTATAAATTAAAACTAAGTTAATTAATTAAAGAAAACCAATAAAAATAAAGAAATTAGTATTATGTACATGTATTTGTGTTAAGTCATCTCCAAGTTTTCAAGCAATTTGAGTCTGGATATCTTCATTTGATACAAGTGCTCTTAAATCATCATCTGTTATATTCTGAAGAAAAAAACATATGCAACAAGAGATAAAAAATAGGTGAAAAACATACCATAACAACAATATATACCTAGTGAAATTTTATTAGTAAGATTTATATAGGATAGAATGTCTGTAATCTTTACCAAGGGCATAGCAACACCACTTTTCAATGTTATATTATTATTTCATAATCGCGTTATTTTACATTCTTCTGTGTATATTATTATATGTTGCTCACGTTTGCTTAGTTTCTTTAACCTCGTAAATCGTTATTTTCTCAAGTAAGCTTCATCGATAAAAATAGGGATAATGCACAAGTACCCTATCAATCTATGTCTGAAATCTCAGAGACACACTTATATTATACTAAGGTTCTATTATTCCCTGAACTTATTTTATTAATAATTTTGTACTCCTTTTCGGCCTACATATCACTATCTTATGGGCCCAACACTAGTTGACTTTTTTTTTCAAGCTAGTGCCACGTAGGCCGAAAAGTGATAGAAAATTACTTACAAAATAAGTTCAGGTGGTACTAGAATAATATAAGTGTGTGTCTGAAATTTCAGACATAGATTAAAAAGTACTTGTGCATTTTCTCGTAAAAAAACATCAATAATATATTTTTACCTTTTTATTCCCAGCCATTGACTTAAATCTCCAAAAGAGGCCTTCAAGTACTTTATCCTCAAAATTATATCCAAGCTATGACAAAATAAATTGAGTGTTAATTACACATTGATATAATAATATCATAATTTAATTGTTGAATTAAAATCTGTATCTTACCAAAAGCATTTTGGCTTTCAATGCATGACGCCCACTGCACAAAATATTCACCATGTTATCAAATTTGTCAAAGGAAGAATATAAAAATTCAAAATTTAGAAGATTTCAAATATAAATGAAATAGTCACTCTCTCTGACATATTTTGTTTAAAAAATACATATTATCACGGAAAATAAAACGGAAGAAGATGTTATATATGTAACCTCGAAAAGAAAATATAATGAATTTTAGTCACAATATGTCAATGTCACCGCAATAAAATAATTAGATCGAATATCTTTTCTCTTATATACGATTTAAATTTATCATAGAATATTTAAATTAGATTCAATTTTTGAGCTTTTATCTTATTTGATTTTTTTAAGGGAAAAGGGTCAGAAATATTTTCGAACTTTTATCGAAATTGTTGTTATGATACCAAATTTTTGGAAAGACCTCTTACTCTTACACTATTTAATAGTGTATTTTAAATGTATATATGCGTCCATGTGTACATAAAAAATATTGTATAATTATAAATAATATTGTTTCCATCGGCAGTGGCGGAGTCATGATTTTAAATAAAGGGGTTAAAAATTCGTAGAATAGATATACGGAGTAGTCGACGAGTGTTCGACATCTACTATATATACATAAAGATATTGTTTTAATCATATATAAATAGTATAATTTTCCGTCGAAGGATATTCGGATGAACCCCTTATACCAAGGTGGCTCTGCCCCTGCATGTGGGCACATATATACCTTTAAAATACATTATTAAATAGTTGACGAAGGTAAGAAATTCTCTATAAAATTTGATAATATCGTAACATCAATTTCAATCAAAGATAAAATATTTTCAGACCATTTTCCCTTTTTCTTTACAGTGTCATCACTTTTTAAAGAGTAAAAATATCTTGAAAGCTTTTGTCAAAATTCAGTTTATGCAAGTATGCATGGTAACATGTTCTAACTTTTACTTGTTGCTCTTACATAATATAGATCTTTTAAAAAAATTAATCGAACAATATCAAAAATAATATACATCACGTAATTTCATAAGTAGATTTTAAAAAATAGAACGTACACGAATCTTATCATTATATCTTATAAAAATGAAGAGATTGATTTCAATGTCGAACATTTCAAAATAGCTATAAAAAAAAGACTACATAAACGAAGAAAGCAACAACAACTATACACAGCAAAATGAGGAGTAGGACGCATGTAATTTATATATTTATATATATAGTTATATAAAATTAAATAACAAAAAAGTTAATATGATATAAATTTTGTAAAATAATCGACCAAAATGAATCATTGACAGTAAAACAATGATTGTATGAAAAATAAAAAATAAAAAAATCAAATGCGTACCTGAGTTTTCCCAATTTAATACCATGTTCAGTTGAACGAATAAATCCAATATCTTCAGCAGATATAAACTCATATGTACTTCTGTTCTTTAATATTCCATCCTAAATTAAATACGTAGAATTTAATAAAAAAAAAGATTTTCACTTTTTTTAATAGAGAACATAATGCTATTTAGAAGGTAAAAATATTGTTAATGACTAAAATAGACATTGCAAGGGTTGTTTAGTCATTACACCTTAAGCTTGTTAATCAGGGTAAGTAAGTATCCAATAGTTAATTACGATTAAAAGTAAGTTATAACTAACTATCTCCTAACTAATGCATCTGTCTCAATTTATATAACTTATTTTCCTTTTAAGTCAGTTCTAAAAAGAATGATATATTTCGATATCAAGTAACTATTAACTGTAAAATGTCTATTTTATCCTTATTGAAATGATTTACAACCACACAAATTTCTAAAATTTATTTTGAATTATAAGTTTTAAAAGTCATCTTTTTTTTTTCTTAATCTCCGCATTGAATCAAATTATCTCTCGTAAAATGAAACGAAGGGAGTACTAATTAAGGTTATTGGTCTTCACCTGATGAATTCCACTTTCATGAGAAAAAGCATTAACACCAACAATGGCCTTATGTGGTTGTAGCTTAAGCCCACTATACTCCTCTACCTGCATATATATCAAAAATATTATTATTATTATTATTATTAATTAATTAATTGATTAATTAATTAATTTTAACAAGTAAAATACTATATATGTGTACATACCATGTTGCTTGTTGTGAATATATGTTTTGTATTAATCCCGGTATAGACACCACCTAGTACTTCCTCTCCACGACATTTTATGGCCATTACTATCTATATAAAAATAGAAATAACAATAATATTAATTATCTAGAGAGAGATTAATATTTCATATATATATAAATAATTAAACATTAACCTCCCTCACCTCTTCTAGAGAAGCATTTCCAGCTCTTTCACCAATACCATTGATGGTTACATCTACTTGTCTTACTCCTGCACAAATTCCCTAAATTCCATCGAAGTATCGGAGTCAAACTAACGATACTTTTAGAAAAATTGAGGTTAATATAGTATTTTTTTCGTTTAAAAAAATGACTTCTTTTTCGTTTTAGTCTGTTTTAAAAAGAATGACTTTTTTCTTCTTTTTTTTTTGTACTTTCCACGTGGCATGTTTAAGGCCACAAGATCAAAGGGCAATTTTATACATTTAACTTAACTTTAATTTAGGACTACAAACTCTGTGCCAAGTCAAACCAGGTCATTCTTTGTGAAACGGAGGGAGTAAATATTATTATCTTCGTCCAATTTGTAATTGTCATAGTTTCGCTTTTTAGAGTCAAACGACAATAACTTTGACTAACATCTTAAGACGTATTTTTTCATCATATTGATTTACAAAAAGTTTAGAATTTATAGTACTTTTGCATAGTTTTTGAATATCTATATTTTTTTGATATAAAATGTCAAATTAATGTAATCGAATTTAACTTTACAAATTAATCACATAGACTTTCAAAAAACACAAAATGAACCGAGAAAGTATTTGGAAATGAATACATACAGCTAATGTGTTGGCAGTAGCAAGTCCAAGATCGTTGTGACAGTGTACAGCAAGGATCACATTTTGAATTCCAGGGGTATTAGCTTTTACATGAGCAACTAGTTGTCCAAATTCATTTGGCAAATTGCATCCAACAGTATCAGCAAGACAAATGCATGTTGCACCAGCTTTGATAATTTCTCCAATAATATGACACAGAAACTCCTTATCAGATCTGACAACAGTGACAGCTCAAGCTAATTAGTGGTCTAAAGTCAAAATATATATAGTCCTTAAAAACGCAAACAAACCTTGTAGCATCTTCGATTGCAAATCGAACATGCTCACATCCAAGGCTTCTAGCATAAGCTACCATACTAGTTGCTTTCTCCACAACTTGTTCTCTACTCATATTCAATTTATACTTCATATGTATATCACTTGTTGCGATAAACGTACAAATCATTGGTATCTTTGCATACTTCAAAGCATCCCAACATCTTTCAATCTCCTTCTTAGTACATCTCGCCGCACCACAAATCATCGGTACATATCCCTCTTCATCTACGCTATTACCTGTTGAGATATAATATAATTATGCATGGTACTAATTTTCTTAAATTAGACGGTCATTTAAATTTAATTATTACCGATTTCATGTGCTATAGACTTTACAAGCTCAAACTCAACCTCAGAAGAAGATGGAAAACCAGCCTCAATTACATCAACACCAAGCTTGACTAATTGATGTGCAATGTCCATTTTTTGTTTAGCAGTCATGGCTGCACCAGGAGCTTGCTCTCCGTCACGAAGCGTCGTATCGAAAATTGAAACATAGTTAGGGTTTGAGAATTTGTTCAAACCATTAACAAGAGTCATTGTTAATTTTTCCTTTCTAAAATTGAATGAATGTGTGATGAATACATAATTGGGCTTAAGTTATATAGGCCAACTTATAACCATGTGAAGGTAGTGTACAGGTTAATGTTGATTATCAAAGTCAACTTGCACTGATGAATCAAATCAAATCTAATAAATATAATAACAGTTTATTATTATAATTTTAATAATTACGTTTTATAATTATAATTTTGTTTGTTGATGTCACATGTATGGTAGATATCTCTCATTCAAATCAAATCAAACTTCAAAATGATTTGGCGTTGAAAAAATAAATCACGTTATAAAGAGGGAGTGTTCGTTATTCTTTTTTTTTTTTTTTGGAATTGACAATTCTCACGCTCTCATGTCAATTATCATAATTTCTATTTTTAGAGTCAGATTATAAGAATTTAACGAGTATTTTAAGATATATTTTTTCATCATATGTAAAAAAAAAATTAATTTATAATATTTTATATATTTTTTGAATATCTAATTTTTTTTGTTTAAAATATTTACAATTCACACTCCCACACTCTCATGTCTATTTTTGGAATCCCTCCGTCCATTTTTAATTGTCATGATTTCTATTTTTAGAGTCAAACTATAAGAAATTTGATGAACGTTTTAAAATATATTTTTTCATCATATTGATATGCAAAAAAAAATTTAATTTATAGTATTTTCATATAGTTTTTGAATATCTAGATTTTTTCTTTAAAATATTTAACTAATGTAATCTAATTTAACTTTAAAAATTAATCAAATTGACTTTCAAAATACGCAACAATATGACAAAAAAAAGTGAACGAATGAAATATATACCAATGGTATGGTCAAATTTCATAGTATCGTAATTTTGAAATTATGATATTTGGTGTAAGTATATGGTATATATATTAGTTTTCTTTTAATATTGGGTACAATGTAATGTTTGATATTTAGAAATAACATGTCAAAAATATTGAATATCATACCTATATATATATATATATATATATATATATATATATATATATATATATATATATATATATATATATATATATATATATATATATATATATATATATATTTGAGATGAATAGAAAACCATACAATCTGATGTCGAGAGATTTTGGTAACATGCATGCATGGTTGATGTCTCTGAATCTTCATGAAATACATAAAATTGGTACAACTATCATACCATGTGAAGGTAGCAAGTACAAATATATTTTAAGATGATGATTAAGTGAAATATAATTTTATTATTTTTTTAAAAAAAAAAATTAATTGAAATTTATCTTTACTTCAGTTTATTGCATTCAAAAACTATGTTGTTGCCTTTATAAATTTCACCATAAAATTGTGAATTTAATAAATAAAATGAAAAGTGTTTTCTTATGCATAACTGTGTTTTAAAGATATTGTATCAATTTTAACTTCATCATCGACATTATTGATGTATTCATTGTACTTTATGTATAATAAATTTATTTTTTACGTGAATTCATAAACACGATACACAAATTAGTAAGATACAACAATTTTGATGTAATCAAGATTAACCTTCATTGAATCTCAAAACATTCTTTAAATTAATAACTATTGATTTATCAATTAAATGATACATCTAAAAAATAATAATATATCATGATTTCGCTTATATTAATATGACGCATCGACTTAAGATTAGAGGTCCCACATCAGTAAAATACATAAGATTTAAGTAAACAGGTTTACCATCAGTAAAATACAAAGATTTAAGGCACCAAGCAACTTGTAAAGCAATCTCCAAGTATAATACAAAGCTTTCTTCTAAAGTTCTCTTTTGATTCTTTCTAAGTTATTTTTCAAGCGTTCTCTTAGCGATCTAAGTCTTAAAGGCTTCTTTGTGCTTACAAGACCTTGAAAGATTAGTGAGTAAGTTGTCAAGGACCACACAGAACTTTAGCGAAAACTCTAAATCCGTTATACTAGGCTCATATAATCTCTGATGTCGAGAGATTTGGTAACATGCATGGTTGATGTCTCTGATTCTTAATTAAAATACTTAGAATTGGTACAACAATCATACCATGTGAAGGTACCAGGTACAAATATATTTAAGATGATGATGTAGTGAAATATAATTTTATATATATATATATTATATATATATATATATATATATATATCTATATATATATATATATATATATATTGTTAAATTTGATTTAATTGAAGTTTATTTCTTTTTTATTTAATTGCATTTAAAAGTTGTGTTGTTAGTCTTTTTAAAACAAGATTATAAAATTATAAAGAGTTCTAAATATGAAAACTGTTTTCTTATGCGTGATTTGGTTTCAAAGATATTATATCATTTTGACTTTATAACCTAACATTATTATTGCATTTATTGTACTTTATATATAAAATTTTATTTTATTGTGAATTTAATAAATATGATACACAAATTAGTAAGATACAACAATTTTGATGCAATTAAGATTAACTTTTATTAAATCTCAAAACACTCTTTAAATTAATAAATATTAATTTATCGATTAAATGATACATCTACAAAATAATAATATTTCATGATCCCACCTATATTAATGTAACGTCCCGACTTAAGAATAGAAATCCCACATAAGTCAAACGTAGGAAAGATGTTGGGTATTTAAGTAAGCGGATCTTATCAACTAGTGACGTGTTTTTAAGTCGCAAGCTAGTAATATCACTAGCGGGTAATTGGGTTGTTACAAATGGTATGAAAGTCACTCCTATATCAGTCTTGTCGATGTGCGCCAAAGTTATTTGAGTTTAGGTAAATCCCGGTAAGGCGGGGCAAACCTTAGTGGTGACTATAGGTAAATTTCATAAGATAGGGCCAAAGTTCATCTAAGTTTAAGTTGTATTAATTTAATAGGATAGTGATTTGAAATTTTAATCTTTAGAGGTCAATTGGAGACATGCAAGAAATTGTATTATTTTTTATTGAACCTTTTTTATTTATTATCTTAAATATTTTAGTAGCTTTAATGAAACTATCTTAATAAATAATGTTCTATCACTCTATAACAGATAAAAAGTTAAAATTAAGTTTCAACCCACATAAAACCACATATATTCGCAACTCATCCCACGTTAATTTTAGAAAAACCACTTCAACTTACCTTGCATCTGACTCGCCCCAAATAACCTTAAATCACCCTACCCCACATAGCCTTAAATTCATCCCGCTCTGTATCCACTCCACCCCATTGCCATACCAAAGACCATCATTTAAGCGCTAAGTTTGGTGTTAATCGTCTCAAAGAAAGAAAGTGCATCTCCCAATTAACCGTTTGTATACCACGTTTGTGTAGATTTGCATCTTAAAGCAAAAAGTCATATCCTAATATTTTTAAGTTTGCCTTAGGGATTCTTATGTAACACAACAATAATTGCGCATGTATGTCTAATGTGTGTATATATCTATATATATCAAAGGTAATATGTTACAACAATTCAATGTAAAATCAATATAGATAACCTAAAATTCCAACATAAACGAACATAGAGACGGATTTAAGCTTTTATTAAGTAGGGTTTTTTGAAAAACTCAATAATTTTTATACAGATAATATAATTGTACTAGAAAATTCAGTAAAAATATAAGAAATATCACTTGAAAACTCGTTTATAAAGAACCGGCCTTAATTATTTTTTATTATTTGAGATCAAAGAAAAATTGACGTTTAATCTCTGATGTTGAGAGATTTGAAAAAGTAGTTGCTTACCCATTTTTTTTATGGAAGTATATAAGAGTAGGTGCGTCGTTGATATATAATATATGATTCTTAATTAAAATACTTTTGAATTGGTACAGCTAGCATACCATGTGAATAGTGAAGGTAGCAACTAGCAATTATTTTAGCAGATTTATTAATTTATGATTATTTTAATTTGATAAAATATTCAATAGTTTAAAGATTTATTTCCGTTTTTAATAGAAAAAACATAATAGCCTACCTTACAAGTCACTCCTAAAACGTTTTTTTTTTATTTGTTGCAAACTTGTTAAGTCAGTAATGGTAGTTATTTTTGTCGACATCGAAATTTTATAGGACTTTACAAGATAAATTATATTTCAATTAGTGTTTTTGGAGGCTACGATAGTTTAAATCATGGTTTATGCCGATATAAAGAATAATATATTTCCTCAAAGAGATATCTTGAAAATTCCATAAATTCATGGAACGAGAAATTGGCTATAAACAACCCTTGATGGAGAAAAGAGAGAATTTCAGAGAGAGGAATCAAGGGAGGAACATAATTATACACGCATTATTTATCAATAAAACATTCTTAGTTCTTCTGATAATTTTTTTTTTTTACAATTTATTTTTTGTCATTTTAAAATTGTCACAAATCAACCATCCTTAAAACTTACGAGACATTATTCCTCATCATTACCAAACAAAATATATATGTAATAATTTAATTTGATTGAATTGTAAGGAATCAACCTACCGAATTACGCAGGTTTTGAAGATTACCATCACTTTCACCTATGACGCAACACAAATCGTGCAAACAGACTATTATGTCAAATAGCATAGCAAAAGTCATATCAATACAAAAGCGAATAAAAAATTTAATGGGTGCTCTAATCTGAAAGGAAAAAAGAGCACACCTCACAAATTTATATCCTAAGTAATATTATTCCCTAAGAAATGAAAGAACATAAAAAGAGCTAGTGATCCAATCAACGAAAATATTATTCATCTTTACCTAAATATTATGAAAATTACAAAACTTTATAGTTTATTTATGTATCATAAAATGTGAGAAAGCTGTTAAATATACAATCTGAAGGTTATCATTCAAAATCTTTATCCACACCTTTTTACCATCTTCCTACCCCATTCCGCTGCCGAGTTCTCTCTTCATATATACTTTTGAGTTATGAATTTAGTTGATAAATAGAAGAAAGAATGATCAAGAATTAATGTGCCAATTTTTTATAAAAAAGCTATTTTTTTTAAAGATAAGAGTCAAAAATATATCTAAACTGTTCACTTAGAGTTTCATATCTAAACTATTAAGAGTGAGTTTCATACATAAAATCTATCACTTTTTAGTTTGAGAAACACATTTAAGTGGTGTATATAATGCACTGTCTCTTTTATTTGAAAAAATCTTGACACATGGAATTCCACATAGATAAAATATTCTACCTAGATAAAAATTAAATAATAAAATATTAATCTTAATTAAAAATTAAAGATTAAATATTACTATCCATATAAAAAAAATTAGATAATTTTTCTTCCCCACTCCACCACCTCCTCCACTCCCCCACTCCCCACAACCCCCGTCCTTTTTCTAAAAAAATCATTTATAAAATATTTTAAAATTTTTCATACTTCATCCTCCCCCACACCTACCCACACACATAATAATAAAAAAAAAAAAACAAAAAAAAACTCACTCATCTCTCCTCTCTGCCCCCCCTCCCCACCTACCCACCCATTAAAAAAAAGACACCCACTTATCTCTCCTCCCTTGCCCCCTCCCCGATAGAAATTGATATTACTTTATTTTTTTAAAAAAATAAAAAATATCTACCCTATCCTATTTAATCATTCGCTCCTAATTTTTATTTTGTTTTTTATGTTTTTCTCATTGTGTAAGATATGCACATACATATATTTTAGAAAATAATTTCTACTACTGTACCGAATATAACATAAACTAATAAATTTGAAAAAATCTTGTGACGAAAAGTAAAAAATATTTTCGATATATATATCTAAACACTGGAAAAAAAAAGTTGAAAGCGAAGGAATTAAGTAGGATGGGAAGAATTATTTTTTAAGAAAATAAAATAATATCTAAATAGTATTTAAGGAGGGGGAGGAGATGCAGCAAAAAAATGAAATACTTTTATAAAATAAAATTTAAAGAAAATAAAAAACTTAAAACATAGTGGGGTTGGAGGTTGTTGGGGAGGGGGGATGAGAGGAAGTGATGGCGTGAGGTATTATGATTCAAATATAAATTTATTTAAATTTTAAAATTCAAAAAGTATTATAAGGATATTATTTTCTGGAATTAACACACCCACATTCTCGTGTGATTTTGTGTATTTTTGTATACCACGTGTGTGTAGATTTGCATCTTAAGCAAGCAGAACCCACAAAAGGTTGCAAATTCAAAGTCTACTTTGTATGTAACTTACAATTAACTTGAAAGGTATGACCTTTTAAGTTAAAAAAATAAAATAAAAAAAATTAGGTCAACTAGATTTACATCAGAAGTTAGAAGTCACTCCTAAAATCGTCTTTTTATTTGTTACAAACTTGTTAAACAAGTCATGTTAGTTATTTTAATAGATATCAAATTTTGTAGGACTTTATAAGATGAGTTCTATGTTAATTAGGATTTTTGGAGGCTACAATATTCTAAACCATAGTTTATGTTTTATAAGGGGTAATATATTGGAAAACTATATGCATAACAAAAGCATTTCAGAATGAGACAACTTATATGAATAATAGATAATAAAAAATGTCACGATCTAAAAATGGACGTGATGACACTCTTCTTATCCCACCAAGACAAGTCAGCCTAAAATCCAACTAATTATACGGTGAATGCGGAAGTAAAACGAGAATAAAAGTTTAATATAATAAAATACGTGTTAGCGGAAACGTGAAACTAAAGAACAAGGAAGAACAACAATATTTAACGTGGTTCGGATCAAAATGATCCTACGTCCACCAAAGAACAACTGCACCAATATTTATTCCACTATACAAAGAATATAAGCGAAATACTACAAGAGAGAGAACACAATGCCTTAGAAGATGAGAAGGCAAGTGAAAGGATGATATGAAAATGAATTAAGAGCTACCTATTTATAGGAATAAATTCATCCTATTGATGTCATCCATGACATCGCTATGTGTCAAAATTGTCAAGGTTAAGATAGCAAACCATTTTATGGTTTTCCTAACTTTCACCTACCAAGATACAATCTTTGACTTGTATTTCCTACTAATTATCTTCCTACCAAATATTCATATTAATTCATCTTTCATTTAGTTTGATTCCACAAGAACCAAAACCAACTCTTTCAATCTCCACCTTGGTTTGTGTTCCAAGCATGCGTATAAACAACTCCGGCCAAAACTTCTAAGCTTACTGGGCAATCCCATTGTAAGAAACAAGAAGAATCAAACCTTTGTTGAACATACCAGCTCCACCTAGCAGTTGTTCTCTTAGAGTTGCATCAATTGATGCATACTCCCGCCAAGTCCTTGCAGTGTGCAAACTTGGCAAGCGGGACTATTTTGGTCAACATGTCTGCAGCGTTATCGTCTGTGATAACCTTCTCAACCTTGATAGCTCCCTTTTCTACGACATCTCGAATAAAATGAAATTTGACATCAATGTGTTTGGTGCGCTCATGAAATCTTTGATTTTTAATCAAATGAATAGCACTTTGACTATCACATTTTATAATTGATTTAAGGTGAGCTGAACTCAATTCTGCCACCAAACCTTTCAACCAGATAGCTTCTTTCACTGCCTCCGTTGCTGCCATATATTCTGCCTCTGTTGTAGACAAAGCGACAATCGACTGTAAGGTCGATTTCCAACTAACGTCACTGCCAACAAGAGTAAAGATGTATCCAGTTGTGGACCTCTTTCGATCAAGATCCCCTGCATAGTCAGAATCAACATAACCGAGAATTGAAATACCTTCACTTTTCCGAAAGGTTAGGCCAACATCAGGAGCTCCTTTGAGATATCTCAATATCCACTTGACAGCTTCCCAATGCCTTTTTCCTGGATTTGCCATGTACTTGCTTACTACACTTACAGATTGGGCAATATCTGGACGTGTGCATACCATAGCATACATAATGCTACCAACTGCACTCGCATAAGGAACCTTTGACATATGCTCTACCTCATCCATAGATTGAGGCATTTGTAACTCTGAAAGCTTGAAATGAGAAGCTAAAGGTGTACTTACAGGCTTGCTCATATCCATATTGAATCTTTCAAGAACTTTTCGGATGTACCTCTTCTGAGAAAGATGTACAACACCATTTTCTCTTGAAATTTCCATCCCAAGGATTTTCTTTGCAACTCCTAGATCCTTCATGTCAAATTCCTTGCTCAACAGTTTCTTCAAAATATTTATCTCTGTGATGCTGTTAGCAGCAATAAGCATATCATCAACATACAACAAAAGATAAATCATAGAGTTACCAGACATCTTCTTGTGATACACACAACTATCAAATGCACTCCTCGAAAATCCATGTGTAGTCATGAATGCATCAAACCTCTTGTACCACTGTCTAGGGGATTGCTTCAAACCATACAAAGACTTCTTCAGTTGGCATACATGGTCTTCTTTTCCTTCAGCTAGGAAAACCTTCAGGCTGATCCATATAGATTGTCTCTTCTAGATCACCATGTAAAAAAGCAGTTTTGACATCAAGCTGTTGAAGCTCTAAATCAAATTGTGCAACCAATGCTAGCAGCACGCCAATTGAGCTATGTTTCACGACTGGAGAAAAGATCTCATTGAAGTCAATTCCCTCCTTCCGACTGAAACCCTTTGCAACCAATCTCGCCTTGAACCTAGCAGCTTCCACTTCTGGAATACCTTCTTTCTTTCTATAGACCCATTTGCATCCAACTGTCCTTATCCCCTTTGGACTTTTAACTAAGACCCATGTCTCATTTCTGTGAAGAGACTCCATCTCTTCCATCATGGCCAACTGTCATTGTGCAGCATCTTTGCAAGAAGTTGCTTCAATATACGAAGAGGGCTCGAGATCCTTAATCTCTTCTTCTGTAGCTACGAACGCTTGTGCAATCAGATTTTCTTGCTCTATAAGACGTTCCGGTTTCCGTATCCGCCTTTTGTCCCTTCCCTTCGCAATTGTGTATGGTTCATTGGAAGCAAGTTCTTCTGCATCTTTTGACTCATCACTTTGAGTCTCTTGATCCCGTTTCTTGGTAAGCTCCACCGGTAGCTCCACCTGCTCGTTCTCGTTTCTAGATAACTCCACAGAAACTTTATGAGGATCAAGTATAGAGGATTCATCAAAGGTAACATCTCTACTAACTACAAATTTGAGTAAAGACAAACACCATAGTTTGTACCCTTTTACTCCATCAACATACCCTACGAATATGGCCTTTTTAGCCCTTGGTTCAAGCTTACCTTCATTAACATGATAATAAGTTGGACACCCAAATATTCGCAAGTATGAATAGTTAGAGGGTTCACCTGATCAGACCTCATTCGGAGTCTTAAAGTCAATCGCTGATGCTGGAGACCGATTGACAATATGAGAAGCAGTATGAACTGCTTCAGCCCAAAATACTTTGGACATCTTAGCTTGTAAGAGCATACAATGAGCCTTCTCAAGAAGAGTTTTGTTCATTCTCTCGGCAACTCCATTCTGCTGTGGTGTGTACCTGACCGTCTTATACCTTGCGATCCCATGAACCTTGCAGAAATCATTGAACTCTTCACTGCAAAACTCCAAGCCATTGTCCGTGCGAAGATACTTGATTTTCCTCTCAATTTGATTTTCAAACAAAATCTTCCACTCTTTAAATGCTTCAAAAGCATCACCTTTTGTCTTCAGGAAACGCACCCAAACCTTTCGTGAAAAATCATCAATGAATGTGAGAAGATACCTCTTTCCTCCCTTTGATGGAAGCTTAGAGGGACCCCATAAATCTGAATGGATGTAGGCTAGCACCCCTCCCGTCTTGTGCTTGCCAGTGCTGAAGCTGACCTTTTTCTGCTTCCCTAAGACGCAGTGCTCACAAAATTCAAGTGTGCTGATCTTCTCACCATTCAAAAGGTTGCGGTTGCTCAACATCTCCAATCCTCGTGCGCTCATATGGCCTAGTCTCATGTGCCATAATTTTGCCTTGTCATCATTAGATAACTCCACTGTAGATGCATTTACAGAGCCAATAATGGTGCTTCCCGCAAGTGTGTAGAGGCCATCCTCCAGCTTGGCCTTCAACATGACTAAAGACCCTTTAGTCACTTTCATAGTTCCTCCTTCACTCATGTACTTATAGCCTTTTTTATCTAAAGTACCGAGGGAGATCAAATTCTTCTTTAGATCAGGAACATGACGGACTTCTGTAATAGTCCTCATGATCCCATCATGGCAGCGAACATGAACTGAACCAATGCCAACTATTTTACAAGTTGCATTATTGCCCATTAATACAGTTCCTCTGCTTGTTTCATAGCTGCTGAACCAATCTTTTCGGAATGTCATATGCAGAGTACAACCAGAGTCTAAGATCCATTTATTGTCATAGACTCCATTATTGCATGATGTTGTTAGTACATAATCATCATCATTATCATGTACTTTCTCAACAATGGATGCACTCGCCTTTTCTTTGGATTTCGACATAGGGCAATCTCGTTCAAAGTGCCCCTTCTTGTGACAGCCCCAACACTCCGCATTCTTTTTGTTCACACGAGACTTTGATATGTACTTTGATTTGCTCCTTCCCTTTTGGCTAGTACGACCTCTTACAAAGAGTCCACTAGCTTCGTCACTTTTGTCTCCTTCAAAATGCATCCGCACATCACAAGAGTTTAGTGCTTGCCGCACTTGCTCAAGTTTAATAGGTTGTTTGCTATACATCATTGAATTCTCAATATCACGATATTTTGAAGTCAATGAAAATAGTAAAGAACATGCAAGTGTCTCCTCGTCCTTTTTAATTTCAGCAGTTTGTAAGTCCATCACAAGTTTATTGAACGCATCTAGATGGTCTTGCAACAAAGTACCTGAATCCATCTTAAATGTATGAAGACGCCGTTGTAACAACATCCTTGTTGTCACTGACTGGTCCTGGTAAAGCCCTTCAAGCTTTTCCCATAACTCTTTGGCCGTCTCTTCGGTACTTGTACTCACTTCACAAAGTACGTTAGGTGCAAGGGACAGTTGGATTGCACTCAATGCATCTCCTTCAATCTTTTCCTTGTCGGAATCCGATATCTTATCGGGGGGTACTTTCCGTCAATAGCATGGATTGAACCTTCCCTCCGCAGTAACGCTATCATCTCGATTTTCCAGATATTGAAGTTGTTGCGCCCACTAAATCTATCAATTTCAAACTTCATGGAACTCATTTTTTTTACTTGTTCTTCCTTTTCTACTACAATATATTGGAACTACAGAAAACCAAAGTAATCCTTTTCTGATGTGGAAGTTCAGACTGTGTTGCAACCATAGAGCATACTCAGACAGAACCTTGCTCTGATACTAATTGTTAGCAGAAACGTGAAACTAAAGAACAAGGAAGAACAACAATATTTAACGTGGTTCGGATCAAAATGATCCTACGTCCACCAAAGAACAACTGCACCAATATTTATTCCACTATACAAAGAATATAAGTGAAATACTACAAGAGAGAGAACACAATGCCTTAGAAGGTGAGAAGGCAAGTGAAAGGATGATATGAAAATGAATTAAGAGCTACCTATTTATAGGAATAAATTCATCCTATTGATGTCATCCATGACATCGCTATGTGTCAAAATTGTCAAGGTTAAGATAGCAAACCATTTTATGGTTTGCCTAACTTTCACCTACCAAGATACAATCTTTGACTTGTATTTCCTACTAATTATCTTCCTACCAAATATTCATATTAATTCATCTTCCATTTAGTTTGATTCCACAAGAACCAAAACCAACTCTTTCAATACGAAAACAAAGTCAACTCAATTAAACGCCCAAAACCTGGTTGTCATGTGTTTTAACCTCTAAAGTATTATAATTGATTTAAAAGAAAAACATAAATCTCAAATAACATTGTTTCTAGAATAGAAAAAGATCATAAATAGGAGTAAGAAGGTCTGCAGAGATGACAAACAAATTACCTCACAGATTTCGACATGAAGCCTCAGATAAGGAGAGAATATAGAGTATCACGAAGATCTAAGCTAGTAACCTACAAAAAAAATGTAGTAGCAAGGTGTGAGTACCAAACCACATGGTACCCAGCAAGTAAACTTCTAAACACAAGCTAAGGGAATATAATAGGGGTACTCCTTACTCTCCAATCAAACCTCCACAATTACAACATGCATAAAATCAGCTCAACCTAACAGTTCACAATTTACATAACACACAACTCAACAACAAAACAAACAATTACCTAACAAATCTCCACAAGAAGCCTCAAATAAGGAGAGAATATAGATTATCACGAAGATCCGAGTTAGTAACCTAAAAAAAAAAATGTAGTGACAAGGTGTGAGTACCTAACCACACGGTACCCAACAAGTAAACTTCTAAACACAAGTTAAGGAAATAGAATACGAGTACTCCTTACACTCCAAACAAACCTCCACAATTACAACATGTATATAACCAACTCAACCACAATTTACATAGCACACAACTCAACAACACTCTAACAATTACATATCCTCAACAACAAGCTCAATATTCATCAATCACAAGCTCCATATAAAGGCATTCACAAGATCAACAATACACAAGATTAAGTTCACCAATGATAAAGTTGTGCAATGCAATGTCAAGTGTAGTGATGGATGTCTGACCTAATGATACACATGTGTTGTCTCTCAGTTCGAGATCTGTGGGGGACAAATCTGTCCATGCATCCATCGCAGCATGTGATACGACCCTCATTAAATAGTATCCATCGCGGCGCGCGATACGTCCTTCAATAATAGTATCCGTCGCGGCGCGAGACATGTCCCTCAAAATGATACATTCTCTTTAATTCTCATTCTTCCTCAATCTACATAACATTTATCACAAGATTGTCTCAAAAGCAATGCGAGTAACATGTTTAAATAAATAATGAGGATATATATGACCCCTTTCATAACAATGTACAATTCATAACAACACACTCGTGATATAACATCAACGACAAGTAAATAAGTCTTTCAAATCATTCTCAACGTTAACACATCACAAACCAACAATTAATCACATTGCCTTTTATTACCCCTTTTTCATCATTAGGATTATTCAATATGGACAAGTCAATTCATCACCAAGTCCGATTACTCCCTAACACATACCACAACGAAATACACGATTCTATGCACTTAACAAGGGTTTAGAAATCTACCTGCCACAAATAACCGAACAATCACTATGAGACTTGAGTTTTCCCCATTCGTTTGACTTCCAAATCAATGCAATTTATTCAAATAAATATTCATTATAAGATTTCAAACAAACAACACACGTATTATTATGTGTCGAGCCTTGACCAGAAAACTCACTCAAAGGTATAATAAAATTCCTAGATCTTGATTTAACCAATAAATCAAATCCCATATTTCTTAAATTTCAAGTACCAATATTATCAAAACTTAAACTATAATATAAAAATAAAAAAGAACAAGTTAATTTATGAACCACTCACAGGGATCATAGCCAATGCTTTAATCAATACAGTAGGATAGTCATCTTTTATATATATATATATATATATATAAAAGATTTAGTAATTAACAAAAACACATTAACGATTGTACCACTTATGTTATATCATATAAGTTCATGATTGCATTCATTGATGAAAATTGTGAATAATGTTACTCGAAGTCAGTGCCTTCTCATCCGATGCCATCCAGGTGATTTTCGTTCTCTCTTTTTTTTTCGTTCCTAAATTATTCTAAAACTATTAAATTCTTATAACTTATCTCAATATATGGGCCAAGTGGTTTAAAGTTTTAAAGAGAAACTTTCACATATAGCCATTTAAGAATAACTTAATTACTCTCCACAATTATAGTTTGATGATTACAATTCGTAGCTAAATGTTATATAGAGGAGTTTGGCGAGCGAGACTGGGAGAGAGAGGAGAGAGGCAAGAGAGAAGGAATATATATATATATATATATATATATATATAATATATATATATATCGGTTAGATAATTGTATATTTTACATATGTATTTGTATATATGGCACGCGAGACTGGGAGAGTGAGGAGACCAAGCGAGCGAGATTGGGAGACGGAGGAGAGAGGCGAGAGAAAGAAGGCAGAGAGTGGGAGAGAGATTAATTATATATGTATATAATTATATATTATACATATGCATTTGTATTTATGACAAGCGAGATTGGGAGAGGGAGGAGAGATACGAGCTAAATTGGGAGAGGGAGGAGAGAGGCGAGCGAGAGAGGGCAGAGAGTGGGGAGAGATGAATATTATATGGATATCGATTAGATAATTGCATATTATACATATATATTTGTATATTTTGGCGAATTATACATATACAAACATGACTAATTATACAAACTCGAAGTCACCCCACGTAATTAATATATAATGTTTGTCGTGAGTGCTAACTATAGCAAACTATAATTATGATGAATAATTAAATAGTATAAGTTTGCTTAGCCACAAAATTTTCCTTTAAATAAATCATGGACTTAGCCCGTTAACACCCAAATAAATAATATTATCTAAAATTTTCCATGAGTTAATTAAATATAGTTGAATGAATAGTTTAAAATTCTTGAACCAACTTCACTGACTGATTATAAATTACTCGGGAAACTATCATCAAAAATGACTTTTTAGGTCGCTATAAATATGTTTATGCTAGAGCACATATAATCATGCTAGAACACATAAACTTACTGAAACATAATTCAAGAATACCTCTTGAAGCGTGAGAAGATAATTTCAAGCGAATCCACAATTCACAAGTTAGACAACAGTTTCACGGTCTTCTACAGTGATCCCAAATTTATATCTGAACTCTCTCTATATTTGGGTAGACCAGTATTGTATGGAAACCTTCAATCTTTTTCCAGATTAAAAGAATCACTACTTATAAAATTTTCTTCTCAATCCAAAAAGAGAAAAAAAAATACACTTTTTTCTTCAAAAACAATAAAACATATGTTACTTTTCCCCCCTTTCCTTGGAAATAGGACTCTCAATTATAGTTAAACTAGTTAATATATCCGCGCTTCGCGCGAACCTCATTAGATTTATGAATAATTTTTGTGTTTAAGTATTTTGAGTCAAATATTATTATCATTGAACCCAATAACTTATATTTTTCAACTTCTTGTTCAATATATATATATAGATATTATATATATATATATATATATAAAATATGTTTTTGATACATATATACATCATATATACATGACTATACAATATATACAATATCAGTATATTGCATGATTATTTAGACAACAGTGATGCATTGCATTATTTATACAATATCGATACATTAAATATATAACAATTTTTGTTAGAAATTTTTCGTCACATGTATAGAAGAGGTAAGAATTTGCTCCATTACGTTGTTTACATTTTTTAATGTGAGAAATAACTTGAGAAGTCATGTGTATAGTAGCATATTCACTACAAAAAACTACAACTTTACCCACAATCTTGCTTCTATTAACCACAATTTCTCGTGGCTTAAACCTTGCAGTGTTTTTTCTGTTTAGGCTGTTTTTAATGTAAAAGAAGTATATATATATATATATATATATATATATATATATATATAGCTAAAGTTAAGTGACCTAAATATGTGGCAAAACATAGCTAAAATTATGTCACTTTAGCCGTCGATCAATGAGCACAATGAATAAATATAGGCTAATATATAAATATATCTTTTAACTTGACCTTATTTTATATTTATGTCTTTAAATTTTGGGTGTTCATATGTAGGCCCTTTAACATATAAAGTTAAATAAGTAGACACATAAATCCTACGTGACGTAAGATGTGTATATTTATTCAACTTTATAGGAATTTCAATATCTACTACACAACCAAAGTTAAAAAGACATAAAGATAAATATTTAACTTCAAAGGATGGCCTTTTGGGTTCAAAATAAAACAATTAAAATAAGGTCAACGACGTCTAGGTAATTATTTATAGGCTTACAAGCAAGGATCCTCGATTTAATTTCATTTTTTAGAGTGATAATTTACCTTAGAAGTTACTCCTAAAACCTTTTTTTGTTTGTTACGAACTTATTAAATAAGTAATGTAGGTTATCTTATCAAAATCAACCATCCTTAAAACTTAAAAGATGTTATTCACATCATTACCAAACATAATAATACGTTATTCAACTTGGCTTCAAGCTTGCATTTATATTTTATTTTTGGGTCTGCACAAGTAGACATTTAAATTTATAATAAAGTCGAACAAGTTTACATATGCGTCATATGTGGCATCGTATGTGGCCAATTTGCTTCTATGTGTATTATGACGCGTAGAACATGTATGCGTGCTTGTTAATTTTATACAAACACATCCAAATTGTTAGAGCATAGATGACAGCTCAGACCAAGTTAAAGAATATGTTTATAGTCTGTGTATATATCTTAGGCAGAATAGTCTGGTGGTCCTCGTACTTGTATGAATTGTATTATGGGCTCTTCTACTTAGCTTTTTTTCATCTGGATCCTCATACTCAACATAACACAATATATTAAATCCATATGACAATAGATCATCCTTATGTATAATTAATATAGATGAGTTGGCAAGAGAGTGTAGTTACACACCTGCAAAGGCAAGTGAACGTGATATTTGAAATTTCAACTTTTACTTTTGAATTCACTACTAAAAAATAGCCAAAAAGAGACCTAGAAATGGAGACCTCAAAAATAGGTCAATAATAAGAGACCTCATGAGGTCGCTATTTGAATTAATATCTTTTAAAAAAAATTTTAATGTAGGAGAGACCTCGTGAGGTCAATTTAATGAATATATTATTTTTTACCTAACTTATTTAAAATTTTTAAATTTTAAATATAATTCTCATAAAATTAGAGACCTCATGAGGTCTCTAAATTTTTAACTATTAAATTAAATTAAATTATTATTTTTAATTTAACAAGTAGAGACCTCACGAGGTCTATACTTGTTAAATTAAAAATAATAATTTAATTTAATTGAATAGTTTAAAATTAGAGACCTCATGAGGTCTCTTAAACAAAACAAAAAACCTAGCAAAAATTAAAATAGCTCACTTTCTTCCCTCTCTCTTTCTCGTCGACCCTCTCTCTCTTTCTCGTCGACTGCCGACCCTCTCTCTCTTTCTCGTCGACCCTCTCTCTCTGTATCGTCCCTCTCTCTCTCATCGTTCCTCTCCGCCGTCGTCTTCCCGTCTCCTCTATCCGCCGTCGTCTTCTCCATCTCCATATCCGCCGTCGTCTCTGTCTCCGCCGCCAGCTCTCCGCCATTTGCAGTCGTGCAGCAGGCGGGGGACACGACGGTTGTAATTGAGTCGATGTCTATACCTCTATACCTCTCTTCTCCTCTATCACATCATCATTTTTCTCAATTTTGCGCCCTAATTTTGACACAGAAAGCTTCGAAAATGAGCCACCAGACTTGTGAGTTCTCTTTCCTCGTTTTTATGCATTTTCAATTTGTAAATCAACTGAGTGTTTTTTTTTTCAACTTTGAATTATTTCTAGAAAGTTTCGAGCCTTTGTTGATTTTGGAGCAAAAGAAGACTTTGATCGCTTGTCGTCCTATGTCATGCACCATGGAGGAGTTTCACTCTTTCTAAGGTTTTTAACTCTTGCAATTTTTGAATTTTCCCTAAATCTCAAATTTTAAGAGTTTCTATGTGGATAATCTGATGAAATAAGGTTTATATGGAGGAAACTTGTTAGCAACTCATTTTCTGATTAGATAAATTAACTTCTTAATTGATTTGTTAGTTGTTAGTGAATTCGAGACGTATATATTCTGTTTCAAAGGAGAATCTTGGAAACATTATATGGCCTGGTGACACTACTACTTTTCCTCAAGGTTGGGTGATACCAAGTTTATGAAAGTTACAAGATATCTTACAACTAATACAATGATAGTTACTGCATACTATATCAGTGTTTTTGATGCAGTGATGGAAGCATTACCATATTATGTTCCTTATGAATATGTTCCTTTTGTTGCTCCTAATGAAAAGAGTGCTGGTGATTATAATGAACTAGTTCATCAAGCATTTCTTAGGGTAAATTTCTCTGACTTCTCTACTATCGACTTTTAAGTTATATATACTGACAATGCGAAAAGATCTTACTATATGATGTTTCCCATTTCCTTCGAGGAAAAATAGTGCTGCCTTATTCTGACTTTCAGTAGACACACATAGGTTGTAGTATTACTTTGTTCGTATTGCTTCCTCATGAGCTCAACGATCATGTTGATTATGTAAAAGGTGTTGCTGTCATTTGTGTATTAAATAGCATATTAAGGGAGCACATTGTTCCATTTTCTTATCCGTTATATGTTCATGTAAATTCTTACGCCTCCTACCTATTCGGAAGTGTTTAACTAGTGATCTACTTTCTTGTAGAAAGGTTCCAAGGAAAGATGCATTTACTACTATTTTTGGTTTGTGTAAGTCACTGAAGTAAAACATGTCATATTATGAGAACATTAATTCTTCTAGTTGTTATAATGTTAATTACATCTAATATCCCAAACAAGATATAATAGGCTATATGAATTCTTCATTTAATTTTATATCAACAATGTTTTAATTAGTCTCAATTTTGACATTTTCTCTTGCAGGTTCTATCGGAGAAGTGATAGATAAGTACAAATCAAGTATGTGACATACTATAACCAATAATTACACTGTAGGAATATTTTTTATGTGTTTGTCCAGGTAAATTTAATCAACTTTAGTGCTGGCTTATTCTTACTCTGTTTCCTACTAGTAACCACTTCTCTTGGAGAGGTTTTATGACCCTGTTGCTGGTTAGATTTAACTTGATGATGCAATTTAAAGTCATACAATTTGAGATGTTTGAGGACCCATTTAGAATTTTTTCTGATGCTGAACTTTCCTTGGAAAATGAACATCACTTGTGTTGGGACTCTTAACCTCCTTCTCTGAGATCATTATTTGTGTATGCAGTTGTTTACTCCCTCCGTTTCATCTTGTATGGCTTGGGACTAGACATTGAATTTAAGAAAAAGATACAAACTTTTTGCACATAGCTAGACATGCATAGATCATGCTATATCATTCTTATTTTATCATGCCATCAAAAGTAAAACGGAAATTTTGAAGTGAAAGAATTTATAATTTAGCAGCTTTCATACCCTTGTGTTGGTGGGGGATGAGGGAGGAGCGACAAAATATTAAGGAGAGAAGTATTAAGAGGATGAAGCTTTGTGGGTATAGTGTTAGGAACAAAGGGCTTTTTGGTAGAGAAGATGAAATTCCTCCTCTTGTTGCCTTGCCTCAGAACGGTACTGCTAAAGCTAAACACAAGGTGAGTTTTTGAATTCTTGATTTTTCGCCTTGTTCTGGTGATGTCACTTTCCCTCCTCGACCTCCTCAATCTCAACCTACTCAATATCCAATGTATGGTCAACAAAGAAATATGACACATGAGTCTAGTAGTGATGAAGAAAGTGATGATTATGTGGCAAACACACTACCACATTAGTGAAGTTTAGACTTGTGATAGTTAACTTATGGATCATTTTGTTAACTTTATAATTTTGTGATAGGAATTATTTGTTTTGTGAATACATGATAACGTTGCAATGTATTATGTAACTTATGGATATCATGGTTTTTGTTTAATATATAATTATGTTGAAGTGAGTTGTAATTGAGTTGATAAGAGAATATTTAGTAAATGTATTGCTTCAATTGATTTTTTGAAGCTCTTTGAGTTTGATTTGGGTACTGAATTAAAATGACAGGTGATGAGAAGCAACAGAAATAGTAATTAGCTGTCAATTTTTTTTCCAGAAAAAGAGACCTCATGAGGTCTCTATTTTGCATTAATTTTCCAGATATTACATAATAGAGACCTCATGAGGTCTCTATTTTGCATTAATTTTTCAAGATATTTCATAATAGAGACCTCATGAAGTCTCAATTTAACATTTTCTATTTTACAAATGCAGAAAAGAGACCTCATGAGGTCTCTCTTTTGCATTAATTTTTCCAGATATTTCATAATAGAGACCTCATCAAGTCTCTAATTAACATTTTATATTCTCTTTTCTGCATTATATTTTCCGTAAATTTCATTATAGAGACCTCACGAGGTCGCTAAAAATAAATGCAGAAAAGAGACCTTATGAGGTCTCTCCTTTAAAATAATATCAAATTAAATTAAATAATATCTTAGTGATCTCATTAGGTCTTTTTATTAAAATATAAAATTAAATAATATAATAAAATAGTGACCTCATTAGGTCTCTATATAAAAAAATATAAAATTAAATTAAATAATACAATAGTGACCTCATGAGGTCTCCTTTTTAAAAAAATCAGATAATTTGTTGGTGACCTCGTGAGGTCTCCGTTTGGCGACCTCATGAGGTGTCTTTAAAAAAGTGACCTGCATTTTACTGACCTACCGTTGAGGTCTCTTTTTCCCGAAAAGAGACCTCGTGAGGTCTCTTTTCTAGGTCTCTTTTTGGCCTTTTTTTAGTAGTGATTATTAAAATTATTTTTAAAAAAATAAATTTAAAAAGGAAAAAAACTCCATCTTCTTCCCCACACTACTTTTTTGAAGCCACCCCAACCCAACCTATTTTTCTTTCTTATCCACTTCTATTGTTATTTATTTCATTTTTCTTTCACTTCTTTCTTCATTCCCCCCACTCATCCCTATTTTTCTCCACTTCAATCACCAATTCCCTTTTTATCCCTCCCATACCTGAATTTCTATCTTTCTGTGTTTCCTTGCTCCTTTTCAACTTCTTTCTTTTTTTCATTTTTTTTGTTACCCTAAATAAAAAATAAAATTGGGTAAAATTTTTTGAACATAATAAGTAAAGAAAAAACAGAAATTAGTGGAGTTGTTGATATCTCTAATAAGTAACTTGACCTCTTGTGGTGTCAAAATTATTCTTGTATTTGTAAGCAATTTGGGGTGTGAAATAGTAGTTAACATTGCATTATGAAAAGTTTGGTTAGATTTGGTTGTTAGGTGGCTTGGTTGTTGTTATTGTGGTTGTTAGATGACTTAGGTTGTTGTTACTTTGATCTCGCCGGTAAAAATGGCGATGACACCGCCGTAAAAAATGGAAACGACACAATGGCTTCATCGATTTCTCCGGCATCGACGAGATCATCTACCTTGTTTCGACCAGTTTGTATTGCTATCCATGCCAAAAAATCAAAAATGCTATATTGAATTTTACAATTGGATTCTAATGGGTTTTACGATGCCGACTTGGTGGTGAAATAGTCAAAATAGGGAGGACTAGAAATGTCAATAATAAATTAAAATGACACTAGCGGGGAGTGAAGTAGTTTCATGACTTCATCAGATTGCTGGATTGTGAAAAAATTGAAGAAGAAAAAAATGGGGATATGGAGATGGTGGAGTTTTGACAGTGATAGTGAATTATGGAAGGTGGAGGAAAGGTGTACAAAAATAATTTTATTTTATTTGATAAATAGATTTTTATAAATTTTCTCTTTTATTTAATATTTTACTAATAATTAAAAAATTATTATGAAGAAATTATGATTTGACATTAATATATATGACATGGATATAACATGTCATTTATGTAAGGGAGAGTGAGATACACGCCTAGTCAGAGAGAAAAATCTCATTTTTGGTTAAGTTCAGGAGTCAAGATGACAAAAAGTTAAGTAGAAGAGTTCATAATACAATTCAATACAAGTACGAGGGTCACCAGACTATTCTGCCTATATCATATTAATAAGTTAATTATATGAAATTCCCATTGTATTATTCTTATCCTATCACTAATTTGGCTTTAATTTCACATTCATGTCCTGCTAATTATGTTGTCAAAAAAAATTGTACTTTTACACGGATTATAAGTAGGAAGAAAGAAAACAAAGAAACATGAGTGATGATACCCCTTTGTTCCTTTTATATTGTCACAATTTTATTTTTGAGAGTCAAACGATATGAATTGTGATTAATATTTTAAGATTTTTTATTTTTATTGTTATAATATTAATATGAGAAATGATGAAAGAATTAATGTGAGGTGGTCATTGAATAGTTTTTATCTATCCCCACACATAATCCCTCAAAGGTAAAAATTATTTGCAGTGTTTATCCTAAGGTAAGACATGTGTCTTTTATTCATACATGTGTTTGGTAAGAAAGGAAAATGTTTTTCATGCAAAATGTTGTCCTGAAAAATAAGTAAATTTATTTTTTATTTATTTTCTCATGTTTGTTTGGTGAATAGAAAATATTTTCTAGAAATAATTTTTAGTGTTTGATTTATGAAAAAAATGAAAATTTGAAATTTTGAAGATGAAAATATTTTTCTTTAAAAAAAAACTTAATTTTTTGGGGGGTGGGTTGGGGGGTCGAAGGTAAGGATGAAAAAAATGAAATTCTGAAGTTGAAAATATTTTGAAAAACAAATTGGGTGGGGGGAGGTCAGGGATCGGAATGAAAAACTAAAATTTTGAAATTAGAAATATTTTTCAAAAACAAATTTAACTTTTTTGGAGTGGGGGGGGGATCATCGGGGTCTGGGGGAGGGCGATGAGAAAACATAAAATTTTGAAATTGAAAATACTTTTTAGAAATTGATATTTTTCAAAAAAAAAAATGTAATTTGAAGTTGAATGAGAGTTTTGGAAAATGTTTTTCTTAGCTTTTGAAGGGAAGTCATTTCCCTTAATTTTCAGGAAAATGAGTTGATTTTGAAACATTTTCCAAAATTTATGTCCCAACCAAACATGAGAAAATTGGAAAATATTTTCCATACACACCCTTAATCACGGTGAAGTAAAGCCACATGTATAGAAGAAAATTACCAAGTCTATTCTCTAATTACCAAGTCTACAGAAGTAAATCCTCAACCTCGCGTTAATCAGAACGATCCTCAGCTATCAAGAACGAAAAGAGTTCATTGAAAGGAGTCATGATACTCATATTGATATGATTTGAAATCGGGGGTAAATTGTCATGCTCATAAGATTGCTTTGAAAAAATACAACTTTGTGGAATTGAGTCATGATTGGCCCGTGGATGAACTAACCCAACACTATGTGACCTCTTATACCTCGTACGGATTAAACCTTGGTGGTATCCACACTCAATTCTCCAAGAAATGACGAATCCTTGCTTCTTCTCCTCTTCTTTTCACTTCTCTCAAAACCCTAACTCTTTTCAAAAGTGTAAACTAACCAAGTTCAGTTTAGACCCCAACTAATTACCAAAAAAGAAATTAAAATAATAGGGTATGAGAAAGAACATAATGCACTTCTAAAATCTGGCTTAGTCTTTCCTTATTTGAACAACCCAACTTCAAATAGGCATATTTCACTCATACAAAGTCGAAGTCGTACAAGCTCAAGAACATTAAAAAGATAATTCCAAGATCTTTCCTATGGTATCTGCAAGAACACCTAACTCATCCTGAGCTAGGATTTATAGTCATTTGAAATTGATCAAAAACTCAAACTTAACGTAATTTACCAATTTTTCAAATTTTTCATTCTTTCCTAAAATGACTATTTCCAATTCTATCCCTTTCTAGTTCTTTCAATTAGCGAGATGTTACATAAATAGTCCAAAATTAATTCAAAAATTAAAGGATAAAAATCATTTTAAAAAAATAAAAATCAAGTTCTACAAGTTAAGAGGAGTTGTGGTTGAAAACCTATTAAAAACAAGCAAGAATCGAGCTCCAAATCAAGAAATTACTCGTTCTTCAGTTTTGGAACCCCCCCCCCCCCTCATTCAAAATCTTGATTTTAAGTGATTTGGAAGATGAAATTTGAAGAAAATGACATAAAATTGATCAAATGACTTACTCGCACAAGTTTTTCTCAAGAAAATGAAAAAAAAAAAAGTGAAATGAAAGAAAGGGGATGATTTTAGCCATTAAAAAGATTGTTTGACCGCATTGGCCGCCTGTTGACCGTAGTCAATATTAACAAAATTACTTTCTTAATGTAATTAAAGTCTCCGAACATATGGTCAGAATTCATTTAAAATTTGATAAAAGTAAATCAAATATGTTATTCCACTAGATTCAATATTTCGAACTCAATGAAATTGTCATTTTTTATTTTTTTAAAAATATTTTGACAGAAATACCCTCATGAACCTCTATTTGCATGTAAAACTCAAATTCTTGCCTAAATACCCAATTCTCAACCTAAGTCTTCGAAAACCTTACCAATCACTCTACTAGTTAAAATTAGGGTGCGCAAACATCAAACCGATCGATAAATCGAATCGATACAAGTGTTAGTCTTGCTTCACACCTGTGTCAAAAGCCAGTTGAGTTTTACTCTTCAGTAAGAATGATAAAGCATTTCGCAAGCTAGAATCGTCCGCCCGTAGATCTAAAAGGATTCAACCATGTCTTTGTTCTTTTTAAATGTGAGGGAGATTTATTCTTATTGGTTATTGGGTTTAGAGGGTTTTTAATGATTTTATTAAAGAAATTATTGGGTTATCGATTCGGTATTTGTTTTAATATTGAGTTATTTTTTGTAAACCGATAACCCATTAAGACTAGTAAATTAATGCTATTCCTTGTAAATAAAATTTAAATATTAATCTCAATACCATAGTAGTTACTATCTTTTTCTTTTAGCGTTCAATTCACACTTCACAATGACTTTGTAGTTTCACATTATAAAAAAAAACATTAAATCTGAAATAAAAACTCTATTTCTCTTCATTTCTACTTGCATTATGCTTGTACATTTCTTTTCATGTTTGGAATTATTGTTTCTATTTTATGAGCTTTTGTAAAGTTACATTATTGTGTTTTTGTATCAAATTTATTTTAAAAACTTCATATATTTATTTTATAAGTATTTCCTTATCGGTTAAATCATAAACAAAATCGTTAAGGAACAAAATTTATAAACCAGAAGCCAATAAAAATATCTTATTGGTTTTGTTATTTGTTTAACATATTTAAAAACCCAAAATCGATAGTATATAAAATCAAATCGAACCAATCGTTGCACACCCCTAATTCAAACATGACATTATGGACATGATGGAACCGATAGAATTCTCATCCGACGCTCGATACTCAAAATATTAACCGAAGTCAACCCTATCAAGAGTTCTCAACTCAAGACCAAAAACACCCCTAATCTAATCGGGAACCATAATATTTTTTCTGAAATACAAACAAAGCATGAAAAAACTACAAGAAATGACAAAATAGTCACTTCACAATTAAAAGAAATCACAAGAAATGAAGCATTATACAAAAGGCATCAGAGAGACAATAGAAGAAAATGACACGAAGACAACCAAAGATAATGAAAAGAAGACCGTTGTAGAAAAAAATATGTCACAACCCAAAGAGTATCCTGAGATTCAAACTTCATTGAGAAAACCTTTCATCCCTGTGAATCCTTCATGTGAGAATAACAGTTCACACTAATAAAACTGATGTTTTACTCTCAGAAAAACTTCAATTGCGTAAGGTTCATGAAACAAGTCCGTATCGTGGATTTGTTCCCCAGTGAACAAACATATGCTACGCGTCGCGATAGGACACGGACTCCACTGTCTCAAAATTTAATTTCACAAATAATTATTTAAGAATATCTCTGCGTCGTGAACTTTTTCGAAGACGGTAATTTCATAACTTTTCTCAAATTTAGCTATTCTAAATCATTCATAAACATCAAGATATCTTTTACCACAAATCATAATCCTTGAATCCATAATTTAAGTTCAAGGAAAGTTAAGAGTAAATTCAAGTAAAACTAAGAGCCAATCCAAGTAAAGTTAAGAGTCATGTAAAGTGAAGTTCATCAAAGTTGGTCTTTTACAAATGTTTTAACTTTGTTTTTAAGACTAAGGTTTTGAGTAAAAAGTTGAGTTCATTTCTCAAATGTTTATAAGGGAACTAAGTATTCCCTGAGAAGTTTGTAAATGTTTTCACATTTAAACAACAAGGGAAACTGAGATTTCCAAAAGAGCTATTAAGCTAGTTTTTCAATAAAGAGGAAACTATGATTTCCAAGATAACTTTTAAGCTAAGTTGGAGAGAAATTATCTCAAATCAGAGAAGATATTTTTTTAAATACATATGAGCTAAGTATATTCTGGGAGTAGTACTGAGCACTAATATAGGATACGAGTTCATGTTAACTCAAGCCCCCATAAACCATGCAGCTTTCATGGGCAGAGAAAGGATCACACTTTTTGGATGATTCCGTAGTGCTTTTTAGCAAAGAATAGTGGATCCACTTAGTGAGTTCATGTTCTATACTGATGGCAAGGAATAGAATGCTCCTTGGCAGTGTGAGGTAAAAGGTTGTACCGTCACTCAGGCTCACAATGTTGGTTGTCGGTTAAAAGAATCTCCCACAGAAGTGATGAATTTTATGTACACAATTTATTTGTATTCTTACATGCATCTTAGAGTATATTTTATCTTTGCATACATACATATCTTACAACATGTTTTTTAAAAAAATTTCTTTATATTGCACTTGCTGTTAAACTGCTTTATATTGAAATGACTCAATTATGTTGAGTTGAGTAAATCCAGGTAAGTTTATCAGTTTCTTTCATATTCTTTCTAGTCTATGTTGCTTTAGCATTCCAACTCGCATACTCGTCCATTCAATGTACTGATGTCAGTTGGCCTGCATCGTATTTTGATGAAGATGCAGGTAACAAGGATCGGCATCCAAGGCATCGTTGATCCAGTAAGCAGCTCAGAGTCAGTTGTGAGCCTCATTGCCTTCTAGAGGACTCCTTTTATTGATTTCAATCATATCTCATTTTATTAGGGTGTTGAGGAGTTTGTCCCAATATCCATCTCATTTATTAGAAGCCAGATTATAGTCCCTTGAGTCTTGCCGCTATTATTCTATTGTTAAGACTAGGGTTGCCAATTTTGGACAAGTTGGATGTTTAATCTTAAAACATTCTCAATTGTTTTGTCATTCAATTCAATTAAGTGCTATTATCTTTATAAATATGCATATTGTCTTCCGCTAAGTTAAGTAAGTCAGGCCAGGGGTTCACTTGGGGCCAACAATGGTCTTCGAGTGTCAGCCACGTCCAATGTGTAAGCTTGGGGTGTGACATATGTAGACACCTAAATTTTTAACCGAACATAAGATTTTACATTATTATTTTTATTCATTAAATATTTCTTTTATGTTTAAGTTAGATATTTTAGTTTTGTCTTATTTTAGTAAGTTTATTTTAAAGAATTAGAAATTACAAAAGTAGAATAAAATTGTAAGATAAATTTTATTTCGCAAAGAAAAAGAATTTTTTTTAAAAAAAAATATATCTTATTTTAATTTGAATTTTAATAAATAAACTAATGATTTTAGTATATCTATTAGTTGCCTTTGATTTTGGGTTAGCCATTTAATTATTCTATATTTTATTAACAGAAAATAATTAAACATTATATTTAGAATTATTTTAATTACTATCTTTCAAAAAAAAAGTAAAACAAAATATAATAACAATAATAATAATAATAATAAATAAATAAAATACCTAAAGTACCTTATATCACCCCAGTACACTTACTACCCCCATCTACCCCACTTCTACGCCTACACTACCCTACCTTCCTCCCCCATTTCCTATAAAAACAAACAGCAACACCCCATCACATTTTCCTCCCATACAGACACGACACACAACATATACCGAACACACTCCATATATACACGCACAGCATATACACATATACACGCACAGCATATTCAATAAACTACAGAGGCATAAAAAAATACAATCAACAACAAGAAAGCAACACAAATAGACGAAAGAGAAAAAAAAGAAAACCAAAAAAACACTTCCATTTTTTTCTTCAAACAACAACGAAAAATACAACACAACAAATGTTGAGTTGAGGTTCGCTTTCGTGGTTCATATTGTGGTTTCTTTGTAAATTAATTTTCCCAAAAGGTAACACTTGATCTTCATTACATTATTTGATTTAGTAATTATGTAAGATGTGATTCCAATGTTTTAACAGGACCCTCCAGGATAATGGGATAAGCAGGACTCTCCTGGATAATGAAAATTAGCGTAGCAAGTGCCTCCTTGATTAAGGGAAATAATCAGCGTAGCAGGACCCTCATTAATAATGGAACTAGAAGGACCCTCCTGGATAATGAGATTAGCAGAACCTCCTCGATAATGGGACTAGTAGGACTGTTGTAATATAGAAAAGTTGTAGAATCTAGAAAGGGTAGAATAGTCTTTTATTACTTAAAGTTAGTTATAACTACTCTTTAATTAGTTAGTTACAAAAGTGGTTAATAGATTGATGTGTAAAAGAGCTATATATATAGCTCATTCTTGTACATGATTTTACACACTTAACAAATATATTACTCTTTCTCCTTCTTCTTAAACTGTTTCTTCTTCTTCGTCTTAGTCCTTCTTAGCTGGTTTTCTTCTTCTTATTATTGTCATTAAGCTTCCATCATTTACGAACATGGTACCAGAGCTACTGCTTCTCAGTAAACACTGATGAAGTTGGAGAATCCGCAGAATCCAAGAATCACAATAGATTCATAGATTCAATTTTTTTTTTGGTTGCGAAATCACAAAATCAAAGAATCAGTTACTGATTCACAGATTCACAAGTTTCTCAAGGTTTTCTTGAAAAGATCTTTAAGTCCAAGTTGTTGAATCATTAAGTTTCAAATCTCAAATGGCAATTGAAGAGGAAAATGCAGAGTCAGCCAGATCTTCACAAGCCATTTCTGGGCAGAGTCAAGGTATCGATTATAACCATCCTTTGTTTCTTAATCCTACTGATGTTAGTGGTATGAGTATTATCTCGTTTCAACTGCTTGGTGTTGAGAATTACACTTTGTGGAGTAGATCTATTAAGATAGCTCTACTAGGAAGAAATAAGATGGGCTTGATTGATGGAACTGCTAGAAAGGAGATGTTTGTTAAAGAAATATGGGGGCAATGGGAAAGAGTGAATGCTATAGTGCTGTCTTGGTTAATGAACTCTGTTTCCAAGATTTTACTGAGTGGTATAGCATTTGCTTCTACTGCTTTTGATGTTTGGACGGATCTAAAAGAAAGATTTGATAGAGTAGATGGGTCTAGAACTTATAGTCTACACAAAGATATAACTTCACTACAGCAAGGTACTGTTTCTGTCTCTATGTATTATACAAAATTGAAAAGCTTGTGGGATGAGTTTGAAGTGTTGGTGCCATCACCTTGTTGTAACTGTGAAATATCCAAAGATTTTGTTGCTCATATGAATAGGCAGAAGTTGTACCAGTTTCTAATGGGTTTAAATGACTCCTATCATCAAGCAAGAAGTCAAATCTTGATGATGGATCCATTACCATCAATTAACTATGCCTATGCTATGATAGTTGGTGATGAGAGTCAAAAGGCTGTAGTGAGTGGTGTTAATAGCATTTCAGCTGCTTTGGAGTCAGTTGCTCTATATTCTAAAGCAAGTACCAGCTCCAATGTAAATCAGAAATTGAAAAGAAACATATTGTTGATATGTGATTTTGGCAAATGTAAGGGTCACAGCAAAGAATTTTGTTACAAGCTTATAGGCTATCCTCCTGATTTTAAGTCCAAAAGAAAGTGCAAGGAACTTCTCCTACATATGGTAATACTGGTAGTAACAACTACAGTCAGGCACAATCAACTCGTGCAAATCTCACCTATGGAGTAACACCAATGTTCCTCCACCAGGATGGGGGAATGTACCTGAACAGTATCAATCTTCATCAGAGAATTCAACTCCTAGTGTTAATAGAACAGTGAGTCCAGCAGAGAAAGAGGTTCAACAATTGCTTCAAGGATGTACATTTACAAAAGACCAATATGATCATATTCTACAAATAATTCAACAAAAGGCTGAGCCTACAACTTCTGTATGTAATACTGTCAACAATACAGGTAAACCATATTTTGTTTCTACACACAGTAATATGTGGATTATAGATACTGGTGCAACAAACCATATGGTGTCTAGTTTGAATATGTTGACTAAAAATACTGTGCATGAACTTGAAGTCTCTAAGCCTGTATATCTACCAAATGGTACTACTACTCAGGTTTCTCACATTGGATCTTGTAGTCTCTCAACAAGGAGTGTCATATCAAATGTGCTTCACATACCTGATTTCAAGTATAACTTGTTATCAGTAAGTCAGATTACTAAAGAACTAGGGTGTTCTGTTACCTTTTTTCCTCATTTTTGTGTCTTCCAGGAACTCTACAGTGGGAAGGTGAAAGAAGTTGGTAAAGAGGAAGGAGGATTGTACTTGCTAATGAAGCAGTTGACTACTCAATATAATAATCAAGAAAAGAAAGTTGAGACTGCATTTGCTGCTCATGATGTCAAGGAGACAGATATGGTGTTATGGCATAGAAGATTGGGTCATGTATCATCAACAGTACTTGCAAGAATGTTTTCAGTGAATAAGCAAAGTGCATGTAGCATTTCTAAGTGCCTTGTATGTCCATTTGCTAAACAAACAAGGAATGTGTTTCCTAATAGTAGCATTAAGAGTACTACTTGTTTTGAGCTACTTCATATTGATCTTTGAGGTCCTTATAATACACCAACAGTTGATGGCAAGAAGTATTTTCTTACAATTGTGGATGATTTTTCAAGAGTAGCTTGGCTATTTTTACTCTCACATAAATCTGCTGTGTGTGTTTCCATTAGATGGTTTCTACAATATGTTCAAACTCAGTTTGCTAAGAGAGTTAAAGTGTTGAGAACTGATAATGGGACTGAGTTTGTAAACTCAGAATCTAACAAGTTATTTACAGAATTGGGAATCTTACACCAAAGATCATGTCCATACACTCCTCAGCAAAATGGGGTTGCTGAGAGAAAGCATAGACACCTACTTGAAGTTACTAGAGCTTTGAGACTTCAAGCTCAAATTCCTATCAAATATTGGGGTCAGTGTTTGTTGGCTGCAGCATATATCATTAATAGACTACCAAGTAGTGTTCTACAGTTTAATACCCCTTATGAAAGGTTGTATGGGAGTAAACCATCAATATCTCATGTCAAAACTCTAGGATGTTTGTGTTTTGCGAAAAATCTAACACAACATGATAAGTTGATGTTTAGATCAAGACCAGCAGTACTTATGGGTTATTCAGAGTTACAAAAGGGATATATACTTCTTGATCTAACTGATAAATCATTCTTCATAAGTAGGGATGTGGTGTTTAGAGAAGATGTGTTTCCTTTTACAAAGATAGATTCTTCATTACAAGAAAGAGTGTTTGTAGATCCAATGCAATTTTAGATATATTAAGTAGTGAGGTACAGTGTATAAATCCTGTGACTTCCAGGCATCCTTCTACTACTGTGTCTTATGATGATAATGTAACTCATGAGACTCATAATTTGTCTTCTATTGATGAGACAGAACAAGATCAAACTGATGGTGTGGTAGACAATGAGATGAATCAAGTATCTGCAACTACTAATAGAAGATCTACTAGACAGAAACTCAAACCAACTTGGATGAAGGATTTTGTATCCTTGAATGTTAACAAAGATGTTATGTACTCTTTAGGCAAGTACATGAGCTATGCTCATCTTTCTCCTACATATCAAAGCTATATTGCAGCCACCTCTATTATTAAAGAACCTGAGTCCTATTCAGAAGCTGCTCAAGATAAAAGATGGATAGAAGCCATGCAACAGGAAATTCAAGCACTAGAAAGTAATCATACTTGGGAGCTTTCTGATTTGCCAAAGGGGAAGAAAGCTATTGGATGTAGACGGATTTATAAGGTTAAATACAAATCATCAGGAGAGATAGAGAGACTCAAAGCAAGGCTAGTAGCTAAGGGCTATTCTCAACAAGAAGGGATAGATTACAAGGAGACATTCTCACCTGTGGTTAAAATGGTGACAGTCAGAACTATTGTTTCTATTGCAGCAGCTAGGCATTGGCATATTCATCAAATGGATGTATTCAATGCTTTTCTTCAAGGTGATTTGGATGATGAAATCTATATGCAACTACCTCAGGGATTGTTGGTCAAGGGGAGAAAGTTTGTAGACTAACAAAATCCCTATATGGGCTGAAACAAGCTCCAAGGCAATGGAATCAAAAGCTTACTGAAGCTCTTAACAATCTCTAGTTCAAACAAAGCCAACATGATTATTCCTTGTTTATTAATCAGTCAGAAGAAGGAATTATATTAGTATTGGTGTATGTTGATGACATGCTAATTACTGGCAGTAGTCTTAAACTAATAGAAGAAACAAAAAAGGCTCTGCAACAAGCTTTCAAGATGAAAGATTTAGGAGAGTTGAAATACTTTTTAGGCATTGAGTTTACTAGATCAGCAGCTGGTATAGTAATGCATCAAAGGAAATACACACTGGAGCTTATAGCTGAAGTTGGATTGACAGCAGCTAAGCCTGCAGGAACACCTATTGACATCAATGTCAAACTAACATCTAAACTATATGATGAGCAGGTGAAGCAAGCAGAATCAGATGATCCTTTGATTGATCAAACTGCTTATCAGAAGATAATAGGCAAATTGTTGTATTTGAATATGACAAGACCAGATATATCTTTCAGTACTCAGACACTGAGTCAATTCTTACAGCAACCAAAAAGGTCTCATATGGATGCTGCATTAAGGGTAATCAGATACCTAAATAATCAACCTGGTCAAGGACTGTTATTGGCAAGTGATTCAAATGGACAAGTTACTGCATTTTGTGATGCTGATTGGGCATCTTGTCCACTCACTAGGAAGTCTGTGACAGGGTATATGGTCAAGGTTGGTAGATCATTAATATCATGGAACGCAAAGAAGCAAATAACAGTGTCAAGAAGCTCAGCTGAAGCTGAGTATAGAAGCTTAGCTTCAACTGTTTCAGAATTGGTGTGGCTGCTGGGATTGTTGAAGGAAGTAGGTACTAAGGTTCAAGTACCAGTCCAAGTTTACAGTGATAGCAAGGCTGCTATTCAAATAGCTGCCAATCCAGTATACCATGAAAGGACCAAACATATTGAAATCGACTGTCATTTCATAAGGGAAAAGTTACAAAAAGGACTGATTAAAGTGGAGTATATTCATACCAAAGAACAGCCTGCTGATGTATTGACCAAAGGGTTATCTAGACTACAACATGAACATTTGTTATCCAAGCTAGGGGTTTTGAATATCTTTGCACCTCCTAGCTTGAAGGGGAGTGTTGTAATATAGAAAAGTTGTAGAATCTAGAAAGGGTAGAATAGTCTTTTATTACTTAAAGTTAGTTATAACTACTCTTTAATTAGTTAGTTACAAAGTGGTTAATAGATTGATGTGTAAAAGAGCTATATATATAGCTCATTCTTGTACATGATTTTACACACTTAACAAATATATTACTCTTTCTCCTTCTTCTTAAACTGTTTCTTCTTCTTCGTCTTAGTCCTTCTTAGCTGGTTTTCTTCTTCTTCTTATTGTCATTAAGCTTCCATCATTTACGAACAAGGACCTTCCTAGATAATGGGACAAGCAGGACCCTACCGAATAATGGGTTTAGTAGGACCCTCTCGGATAATACATTAGCAAGACCATCTTTGATAATGGGACAAGAAAAACCCTCCTCATAATGGGATTAGCAGGACACTCCTAGATAGTGGGACTATTAGAACCCTCATGCACAATGGGATTAGAAGGAATCTCCTCGATAATGGGACTAGTAGGACCTTCCTGGATAATGGAATTAGCAGGACACTCCCGAATAATTGAACAAGAAGGACCCTCCTCATAATGGGATTAGTAAAACCCTCCTGGATAATGAAAGTAGTAGAACCCTCCTAAATAATAGGACTAGCAAGACCCTCCTCATAATGGGACTAGCAAAACCCTCCTCATAATGGAATTAGTAAGACCCTCCTAATCAATGGGACGTAGTGTAGCAAGACCCTCCTGAACAATGGGACGTAGTGCAGCAAGGACCCTCTTGAACAATGAGATGTAGTGCAGCAACGACCCTCCTTAACAATGGGACGTAGTGTAGGAAGGACCCTCTTAAACAATGAGATGTAGTGTAACAAGAACCCTCCTTAACAATGAGACGTATTATAGCAAGGACCCTCTTGAACAATGCAACGTGGTGTAGCAAGGACCCTCTTGGATAATGTGATTTAGTTGTTTCTCCTAGGATAAGCACTTTCTAGTCTCAATTTATTTATTTGTTTTGATTTACATTTTCTAATAACTCACAAATTTTCAAGTGAAAACTAGGTCAAATTTTGTGTTTATTTCTTTTGTTTATGATGATCTTCAGGTTTTTCAAGCGAAACATGGATTTGAAATTTAAGAACAAAGTATCAACTATTTTCATAATGATCAATCCCCATGATAGTAAGAATCAACTTCTTCAATGCATGTAGCAACTTGACCACCTGACACCTGCTTCTATTTAGCTACATATCAACAAAACAAGCAGGCATTCGAGAATATTTTCAAATTATCATTTTGAAGAGTGCGAAAAAGCTTACTCTAAGCGGCAAGTTAAGTCTCAATCCAATTCAAGATCAAGATACTCATCCAAAAATAAAGGTGATATCTGAAAGTCAAGATTCAAGCGAAGCTGCATAGATAGGAGTTTGTACTGTTTTTTTTAGTGTTAGTTTCATTTTTATATAATTAAGGATAGGAACTGTGATTTGGACCCTCGATGGAACCTCACTTTACTTCCAACTCATCATCTCATCTCCTTGAAATATACGTGACCTAATTCCCTTATAACCCGGGATATCTAGGATGTCCAAAACAATTACTCGATCACATTTTTTCCTTTTAAATTAGAGTCGGTCAAAACATGTCGCTTTGTCTACTTTTTCTTACAACTCTTAGAGTTTCCAGTCAAAGAGGGACAAACTGTAGACACGTAATTTTTCACTGAATATAAGATTTTACACTTTTTTTTATTACTTAAATATTTCTTTTACGTTTAAGTTAGATATTTTAGTTTTGTCTTTAGTAAGTTTATTTTAATGATTTGAAAACAAAAAAGTAGAATCACATTTTAAGATAAATTTTGTTTCTTAAAGAAAAAATTGTTTATAAAAAAATATATCTTCTTTTAATTTAATTTTAATAAATAAACTAATGATTTTAGTATATCTATTAGTTGTCTTTTATTTTGGGTTAGCCATTTAATTATTCTATATTTTATTAACATAAAATAATTAAAATATTATATTTATAATTATTTATATTGCTATATTTCAAAAACCAAAAACCAAAAAAAAGGTAAGATAAAATATAATAACAATAGACCTAAACTACCTTAAATCACCCCACTACGCTTACTACCCCATCTACCCCACTTCTACTCCTACACTACCCCACCTTCCTCCCATTTCCTACAAAAACAAACCGCAAAACACCATCACATTTTCCTCCCATACGGCACGACACACAACATATACACAACACACTCAATATATACTACAACTTTAGACACACAAAAGGAGAAAAAATGAGACAATCTGCAAAAGAAGATTAAAAAAACACATACACGCACAACATATTCAATAAACTGCAAAGGAAGCAAAAAAAAAAAAAATACAATCAACAACAAAAAAGCGACAAAGATAAACGGAAGAGAAAATAAATTGAAAAAACAATTTTCATTCTTTTCTTCAAACAACAACGAAAAATACAACACAACAAAAGTTTAATCGAAGTTCCCTTTCGTGGTTCCTGTTCTGGTCTTTTCTTGGTGAATTAATTTTCACAAAAGGTAACACTTTATCTTCATAACATTATTTGATTTCATAATTATGCAAGATGTGATTCCAATGTTTTAACAAGACCCTTTTGAATAATAAGACTAGCTGGACCCTTCTGGATATTGGGATTAGCACGACCCTCCTGAATAATGAGAATTAGGGTAATAGGACCCTCCTTGATAATGGGAATTAGGGTAGCAAGACCCTCCTTGATAATGGGACTAGCAAGACCCTCATCGATAATGAGACTAGCAAGACCCTCCTGAATAATGGGACTAGCAGGACCTCCTGGGTAATGTGACAAGCAGGACTCTTCCGGATAAAAGAATTTGCAGGACACTCTTAGATAATGTGACTAGCAGGACCCTCATCATAATGGGATTAGTAAGACCCTCCTGGATAATGAGACCAGTAGAACCTCATAGATAATAGAATTAGCAGGAACCTCTTAGATAATGGAACTAGCAGGATCCTCTTGAATAATGGGACTAGCAGGATCCTCCTGAATAATGGTCAAGCAGGACCCTCCCGGATAATGGGATAAGAAGGAACCTCTAGGGAGAATGATATTAGCAGGACCTCCTTGATAATGGGATTAATAGGACCCTCCCAAATAATGGGATTAATAGGATACTCCTAGATCATAGGGCTAGAAGGACCCCTATTATAATAAGACTATCATGTTACATCCAGGTTTACCCGTAGACTATGTTGACATTATCTTTGAAATGTAGAAAAAAAAAACTGATGGTAAATGTTCCACCTAAGTATGATTAAGTCAACATTGCATATGTTGATTGATTACAATTTTAGCTAATCCTTCAAATATACACTCATTATTAGTCCATCAAGTGAAAGGACTCCTCCTAAAATGTACGTACATCAGGTTACAAGATGATCAAATTTCTCATGAGATAGGCATATCCATCCTTGCACGTAATATAAAATACGTCTTTTGGAATTAGGTTAACAAAATCATCATGTTGGGATAGTCAAATAACAATATGCTTCCTGAGAAACACAACCATTTGACAACCTCATTTTGTCTCACATTTCTGGAAAAAAAAATTCCTCAATCACTCTAAATAGGAACAATCAAAAAGAAATTTACTAGTTACCCCATATTGAAGCTCTTCAATTTGAGTCATTAGATTCAGTTCTTCTTCCATCCATTTAATTTGAGGAACTCCTTACACCATATTTATCTCAATAAAAAAGAGAATTCAATTCTCGTGGTTTCATGTCTCTATCTTTTGATTCTTCTTAAACTTTTCACGCCTTTCAAGAGTTCATTTTCTTTAGACTAAAAGGGTAAAAATACATCTAAACTATCTCAGTTTTTTTAGTTTTATATATCTGAACTATTGAAAGTATGAGTTTCCTATATAAACATGAGAATGTGAGTTTTCTATCTGAACTATGACTCAAAAATTAACGAAACACACCTGCACTAATTTACAATGATATGTGTACACTCTCTTTGATTTAAAAATTATGTCACGTGGCACTCCACATGAAAAAATAATTTCATTGTAGCAAATCAAAATAAATTATTACTAGGTTAAAGGTTACAACTATAACCGTATAAACATCCACAATCTACTTCTCCACCTTTTTAGTCGTGGCCTCGTCTCTATTGTGGCATCGATATCTCCAACTTGAAAGGGAAGAGTTTAGGATTTTAAAGATTTTATGGACAAAAATGCCTAGAAATTAACTGCATTTGTCGAAATTAGAATGAACAAATAAAATAGTTAAAAGGTCAAAAACACATTTTAATTATTTTATTTTATTGAGTTTTATAACTAAACTATTGAGGGTATGAGTTTCCTACCTGAGTTATCACTAACTATTAGTGTAACGACTAAATTTCGTCCTTAGGGAAAACTCAATTGGGAAAGAATTTGGGCTAGAAAACATTTTCGTAGTAACTTGAAATTTCTCAACCAAATCCAGATTTGGATGAAATTGGATTTTTTATGGTGTAAGGAAATCTGGTAACAATCGGGTGAGTTAATTATGATTTTGATTACATGATTAGTTGGATAACTCGTTCACGAATTCGTACAACCTTACAGAATTGAATCGGGTGAGTAGAACTCACAGAGTCGATCTTATTGTGGACGGATATTTTTCAAATGTCCTGGAATGATAGTTTATTGCGAAATGGGGCTTTGAAATTCTTTGTTTCGCATTCTATCTTTGTGTAGGCCGCCTGAGCGGGATCGGTACCGCCGCAGTAGGATCGTTGTAGCGGGACATTAACGATTTAAATAGGGTAAAACACCTCAAAAACGTTATTTTCTTTTAAAGTTCGTTGTTAAGAGATAAGAAATGACCCAAGGATATTTCTTGAAGGTTTTCCACCTCTTGTAGCACTAAAGGTAAGGATTTTACTCCCCTAATATGTTTTTTGATCCGTAGAACCTATTTTCTTGGATTAATATCGATGGGGAAATGTTTTGATCCAGAATTCATGGTGTAAACCGCCTTAATTCAGATCATGGGTTGATCCAGGGTTGATAGATTTGTTAATGATTTGGGTAATTAGTGTTCGTTTATTGATTCCTATATTATAATTGTTGTTTGTAGACCAACAACAAGTTGAACGAATCCGGAAAGGGAAGAATCAAGTTTCTTAGGGGATTAAAGCTTTATTCGAGATAAGCGATGGTTATGATTCCATGATTGTGTAATGTATGTTTGTTCTTGCTTCATTATGATGCATGTATTTGTCATGCTCCGAGCCTACATCCAGAACGTGGCCGGCACACGTAGATCATTGCTGGTCTCCAAGTGAACCCTTGGTTTGACTTACTTAACTCAGAGAAAAAATTAAAGCATTAAGAAAAGATTTCAAATGCTAAACAACTTAACTGCCTCAAACTGAACTCAAAATGTTTTTTAAAAAAACATTTAACTTAGCCAAAGTGTCAACTCAAATCTAAACATAAGATGATGAAGACTAACATCAAACTGACTATCTATGAAGCCTCTAAAACTGAGATGGATGTTGGGACAGGACCCCCGATCAACCTAACAAAAATAATACTGAAAAGAACTAAAAATAAAAAAATAAGTCCTCCGAAATGCAAGGAGGATCATCAACACTGGAGTGCTCAACTAGATGAAGGTGCGCTGGATGCCGATCCTCGTTAGTTGTGTCTGCATCAGGCTAACTAGCGTCGGTACTTTGAATATACGAGTATGCGAGTTGGAATGATAAAACAACATAGTCTTGATAAGATTGTGAAAGAAACACTTACATTGACTCTTCTCAACTCAAAAATACTTAACTCAACTCATTTCATCATAAAGCAGTTTAAAACAAGTGCAATATAAGGAAAAAAGAAAATTGTTTGAAACATTATGTCAACTCAGAATCATAAATTCATGAAATTCATGTCATACTTCCTCTCAAAGTCTACTTGTGCAATGCATGAATGAAGTCTCATACCCCCATTCCTCTTGAAGAACCATGCAATTACTGCTATGAGAGTTTCTCTAACCGACAACTATCACTTAATAGCTATAGTGATGGTACTGCGTTATTAAGCCCACGCTGCCTGGTCATCCTACACCTTGACGAAGTATGGGACCTAAACTACTAAGTGGATCCACTAGTCTATTGTGAAAAAGGTTCATCTAAAAAGTATGACCTTTTTCTATCTATGATGGTTACATGCATGGTTTATGGAGACTTGAGTTAACATGAACTCGCATCCCCATATCGGTGCTCAATACTACTCTCTTTTATGTTTTAAAAACATATTTCCTTCTGTGATTTGAAATTAGTTCTCAAAATCTTAGCTCAGAGGCTAACTTGGAAATCAAAGTTTCCCCTCTTACTTCGTTTATAAAGCAATTATTCTTTTCTGAAAACTAGCCCGAAGGCTATTTGGAAATCTCAGTTTCCATTTTATTTAAATCTGAAAACATTTTGAGTCTCTTTGGGAATAGATAGCCCCTACATAGTTTTGAAGAAATGAACTTCAAGCTTTACTCTCTAGTCTTACTCAACTTGAACTTTAAGTCTTAAAACAAAGTTAAACATTTGGAAAAGACTTTTGAATACTTTAAGAATTTATCTTAACTTGACTCTTGACTTCCCTTGACTTTGATCTAAACTGCTCTTGACTTAACTCTCAACTGATCCTTGAATTGAATTATTGTTTCAAGGATTATGATTTGTGTTTGAAAAGATTTCATGATGTTTAGAAATGAATCTAGATAGCTTAACATGAGAAAAGTTACGAAATCACCGTCTTGGAATAAGTCTGTGACGTAGAGATGCTCCTAAATAATTATTCAAGAATTAATTATGAGACAGTGGAGTCTACGTCCTCTCCGAGACACGGAGTAGGTTTTCGTTCATTGAAGGAATATGTCTGTGACGTGGACCTAGTACTTGTTCTTTTTTTGACTTTTTTCATTCTTTGTTTTTCAGCCTTAGTTCACTTTAACTCGATGTCACGACCCAAAACCGAGCCGCGACTGGCACCCACATTTACCCTCCTATGTAAGCGAACCAACCAATCTAAACCTTAACATTTCAATGTATATCAACAGAAAATAATGCGGAAGACTTAACTCATTAATAAAAACCAATTCAATAACTACTAAAATTCAATCATCTATTATTCCCCAAAATCTGGAAGTCATCACCACAAGAACATCTATGATCAAATTACTAGACTAAGAGTATTTAAGAAAGCAAAAACAAATAAAAAGCTAGTCCATGCCGGAAGTTCAAGGCATCAAGACTTGAAGAAGAAGACCCAGTCCAAGCTAGAAGCATTAGCTCACCCTGAAGATCCGGTGTGACGAAGACTGGCTAGAATTACTGTTGAATTGAAGACGATGGCACATTTGCTGCACTCCACAAATAACAAAGAAAGAAACAAACAAGTAGGGGTCAGTACAAAACACGGTTACTGCGTAGATATCATCGGCCAACTCAAAATAGAAAATAGTATATATCAGTTAATATCGTAAATCAACTATAAAACTCAACATGTAGCAACAACCAGTACTATAGTCATCAATAAGTACCATTAAGTTCATCCATGAGGGCTCAAGCCTCAATACCATACTCATTTGGGAATTAAGTTCATTATGTTGAGTATATTATCATCTTTCAAGATTCATTATCTTTCTTCCTTTTGTGTCGGTACGTGACACTCTGATCCCTTACTACTATGTGTTGGTACATGACACTCCGATCCCCTAATTCTACATGTCGGTTCGTGACACCCGATCCCCTAATACTATGTGTCGGTACGTGACACTTTGATCCCCTAAATCTACGTGTCGGTTCGTGACACCCGATCCCCTAATACTATGTGTCGGTACGTGACACTCTGATCCCCTAAATCTACGTGTCGGTTCGTGACACCCGATCCCTTAATACTATGTGTCGGAACGTGACACTCCGATCCACTAATACTATATGTCGGAACGTGACACTCCGATCCACTAATACTATGTGTCGGAACGTGACACTCCGATCCACTAATCTCATTCTATCAATTCATCATGTCTTCTCTCTACCAAGGCATCATCAATCCCATTACTTTGATTCATCAAGCCTTCTTTTATACCAAGGCATCATCTTTAATAAAGTAGATTAGAGTTTCTTTCAAGATTTGGGATTCAATAGTTTCATCATGCTTGTTTTATCACTATCACATAATCACAACCATGCAAGCATACAATTAAGCATATAGAAGGTTTTTACAATACTAACAACACATATCATTCGCTATTAAGAGTTTACTATGAATAGCATAAAAACTATAACCTACCTCCACCGAAGATTAGTATTCAAGCAAGCAATTTTCCAAGCTTTGTTCCTTCTTCGTTTCTCCGCTTTTGTCGATCCTCTCTCTCTCTCTCTCTCTCTCTCTCTCTCTTTGTTCTTTTTATTTTCTTTATTCAAACTCTCTTTCTTTTGCCCTAAATAACACATAATTAAGTGTAAAAGATGACAATAATACCCCACTAATTAACTCAAAGTTACCTCTTTTATCCCTCAAGAATTTGAGTTATTAATATAAACCCACGAAATATATAATTATAGCAGGAATAGTCCAAAATGCCCCTATAAAACTTAACCAGAAATCCGACTCCAACTGGGATTACGGAACCTGTGACGGCCCGTCGTGCCTGCGACGGTCCGTCATGCAGGTCGTCGCAAAGATCAGAAACTCCATTTTCACTAAGGAGTCTGTGACGGTCCGTCACACCTGTGACGGTCCGTCCTGCATTTCCGTCACGACGTTCAGAGAATCGTTCCCTGTACCAAATTCTCAAGAGTTGAAGTGTTTTGAAACGGGGGCTCATGACGGTTCGTCGTACCTGTGACGGCCCGTCCTGCAGGTCCATCACAGATTACAGAGAGTTGATTTTAGTACTCAAATTTCAGAATTCTAAGTGTTCTGGAACGAGACACCCTCGACGGTCTGTCGTACCCATGACGGTCCGTCGTGGTATCCATCGTCTCAGCCAGTTTTCTAGAAATAAAATCTGCTGCTCAAAACGACTAAACAGGTCGTTACAATAGATACCAATTTACCCATCGTTCGTCCTCGAACGATCAAAAGAAGAAAAACAAGGGCAAAAATGAGTACCTGAATCTGTAACCAGATGTGGGTATTTTTCTTGCATATCTGCCTCCTTCTCCCAAGTGGCCTCTTCAACCGGTCGATTCTTCCATTGAACTTTGATGGATGCAATCTCTCTCGACCTCAGATTGCGAACCTCTCTATCTAAAATAGCAACCGGTTCCTCCTCATAAGTCAAATTCTCATCAAGCAAAACTGAATCCCAACGGATGATGTAGTTTCCATCCCCATGGTATCTTTTCAACATGGACACGTGAAATACCGGATGCACTCTGGGCAGCCCTGGAGGCAAGGCTAATTCATAAGCCACCTCCCCTACTCGCTTAAGCACTTCAAATGGTCCAATATACCTTGGACTTAGCTTACCCCTTTTTCCAAACCGCATCACCCCTTTCATGGGTGAAACCTTCAACAAGACTTGTTCACCCTCCATGAACTTCAAGTCTCTAACTTTTCGATCCGCATATTCCTTTTGTCTACTTTGAGCCGCTAAAAGCTTTTCTTGAATAGCTTTCACCTTCTCCATGGAATCCCTCAATAGATCCGTACCCCAAGGTCTAACCTCAAATGCATCAAACCAACCAATGGGAGACCTATATCTCCTCCCATACAATGCTTCAAATGGGGCCATGTCAATACTGGAGTGATAGCTATTATTGTATGAAAACTCTGCCAAGGGTAAGAAGTTATCCCAATGGCCACCAAATTCTATCACACATGCACGAAGCATATCCTCCAACACTTGAATCGTTCGCTCAGACTGACCATCGATCTGAGGATGAAATGCAGTACTAAGGTCCAATCTAGTACCTAATTCAGCATGCAATGTTCTCCAAAACTTAGAAGTAAACTGCGTACCTCTATCTGATATGATGGAGAGTGGAACCCCATGTAATCGAACGATCTCTGAGATATAGATTTTGGCTAACTTCTCTGCATTGTAGGTCACTGTTTCATCGAAAAATTATTTTTTCGAAAGGAGTTTGTTTTATTTTCGACTTTTAGGAGTCGCCACTTAATTTTTAAGAAAAATCAAGAAAACTTGTTTTCAAATAATTAAACAGAAAATTGTTTGAAAACTTTTAGGGGTTCGGGATTCATATTAGTGTCTTAGGAAGGTGTAAGGCACCTAAGACACTCCGCTTAATACGGTTTTCCAACGACTAACTTATTTGACTATTTTAAAATTTTGCAATTTTGAAGTTGAATTTATTTGGACACATTTACAAGCTTTGAAATAATTATTTTATCAATTTTATTTTTAAGGTCAAAGTATTTTAAACTCAAACGAACATAAAAATTGAATTTTGAACATATTAGAGTTTTAAACAAACTTGCGGATTGAAATAATTATCGCTTTGAAATTCCATTAAAGTTAAACCTTTTAAACTTGACTTCTACGCGACTTTCAAATTCGAACATATTTAAAGTTTCAAAAAAAAAATAATTTCGAGTTTGATAAAGCGAAAGGCGTTCGATGGAGGTTTGGAGTTTTCTAATTCTAAGCTAACGACATGTAAAACCAAACGTAAACAAATAATAAAGAGAGATTGAGGGAGAAAGGGAGAGAGATTTGAGTCCAAGTTTTCGGGTTCTGTTCGCCTTGACCGAAACTTGGACCCACTTGTCTTTGAGTTTTACCCATTTTGTACCTGTCCTAATCTAGACATATAAATATAATTACGAGGAAATAAATAATAAACGAGGGCTTATGCCCATTACAAAGCAAATACACGATAAAATAAGGCAAGTCTTCTAGTTCGTTTTGGACTTTCTTCAATCTCCATGGATCTTCGAATTTGTATTTCTGTCTTGATGGCTTGACTCGAGTAAAGAGAGTTTGTAAGTCTTTACGACTCTTCTCGAAATGCAAGGAGGGGAAGTTCATAGAGAACTTTTTCGGAGCAGCGACTGAGACGACGAGCAACGCGACAACGAACCTCCACCACTCGAGCGAGACAGCTAACGTCGGAGGAAGAATCAATACCAGAAGCCTTCGATCCTTGACAATTTCTTTCCTAAGTTCTCAACACATGAATGTGTGACTATGTTTTCCTATGACTTCATACTTATTTTTAATATGAAACAAGCTCCAAACTTCAACAGAAAGTTCCAATCGAATTTTCTTGCCAAATTTTCGACACAAAATTTTGCTCTCTGAAAATTTCTCAACCAAAATCCCTAACTTCAAAAACTCCTCCTTTTCTTGCCAACGGAAGGGGTTTATGTATAAGGGGTATTAGGATTTTGAGGGGAGCGGGCAAAACGAATCTCAAATTCGAAAATCCCCTCATGATTTGGTCAAACTCCTTTTCGACCGAAAGAGGAAAAGGGAAGTTTGGTTGTCGGGGAATATTGGTGTGGGGTAGGGTGTGGGAGACGAGGGAGAGAGAGAGCGAGGGGCGTGAGCGAGACGCGTCGCAAAGGGGAGACGCGGCTGGCTTCTGTTTTGGGGCTGAAATCGCGTGGGAATTTTGTGGCTGTTGCAACGTGAGGGAGACGCGAGCTTCGCGTCTGGGGGGTTTCTGCTCTCACCGGATCGCGTGGGAGAGCACGGGAGAGACGCGAGGGAGAGAGATCGATCGTCGCGCGTGAGGCGAGGAGTGTGGAGACAGGCGCGAGGGAGATTTTCTGGGTTGCTGTGTGGGGGGCTGCGTGAGGGGGGAAAGAGAGAGAGAGAGCGAAACGAGGAGGGAGAGACGCGGGGGAGACGAAAGAGGGGCGAAAGGGAGAGACGAGACGCGGCTGGCTTCTGGAAAATGGGACTGTTTTCTGGGAATATTTTTGATGAAGAACAGGGAAGAGGAAAGGTAAAAAGGGTCGGGTCGGGTCGGTTCGATGGATTGGGGCTGGGTCGGGTTAATTTAGTGGGCTGGGTTGGGTTAGTTTAGTGGGCTAAGGGAAAATAATGGATTGGGTTTAAAAGAAAGGATTTGGGCCTCAAAATTGGGTCTGTTCTTTTTAAAAGTTGAAGTGGGCTGGAATAGGGAAAATTGGGTTGTTGTCAGATATACACCAGATATACCGGTTATATACATCACTAAGTAATACCCACGTGGGTCAAAAATTGGGTGTCAACAGCTGTCCCTCATTTTATTCGGGTTGATGCAAGCAACTCGAGGAAAATGAAGTTGACCGAACCAATTTTGACCAACCCTAATCATTTTCCAGAGGAAGGATTTGACAAAGGGTTTAGGAATTATGGCCGAACCCTTGAACGGGTTTCCTACATATCTCAGGCTATATGAGAATTCAGGCCACCTGTAGTTCGATAAGCTTGATTTACCGCATGATTTGAAAGAATCAAAGTCATCTCGATACCGAATTATGAAGGTATCGAAATGCTCGAGAATAGAATTCGAGAGCGAATGTTGGAATACAGCCGAGTTTTCGACATTGAATCCGCCTACATATCCTTATACCTCAGGAATCAGGCTGCTTGTAGTTCAACTCGATCGGTTGAGAAGGAAATCTATTATGCTAGGTAACCTTTGGTTTTGGATAAGTGACAAATTAAACGAGTATGAAAAAGAGGCTTGTAACTTCTTAGCCATGAATGTGGCGCGCTTCACACCCATAATTAAGAACTTACATGGACATAATTTTCAAAGCTCTTGGCGCATTGTCACCCAGATTGGAAACTTGCTTCCGGTAAATCGAAATTTTCGGATGCGAGACTGAAACTGACAAAACTAAAGAAAAACCCACATGCCTTAAGATAGGGGTGTGGTTTGATCGTGGTGGAAGTTGCTCCTCTGCTCGCGTCCTAAGAGTTTGACATTCCTCTTTGGACTATGTCCCAGTTCGCTGCTAAGAAAAAGTTCCACGTTGTGCTGCATCCTTGTTGATGTCGTCCGCACCTGTGGTTTGGTTTGAGAATTCATCCTCTTGGATGCTCTCGACAAAGATTGAGATAAAAACTTGTTAGCTTAAAAAATGCAATCAGGATGGGAGATAGTGTCTTTTTACCATGTCAACACTTCATTGTTCTCCTCAATATTTGACGCTGACTCGATCGGTATGACGTCATGCAAATAAAGCTAATGCCTTGTGTTTGGCAAATAAAATCTTCAATATACTCCTCTTTTAAATATGAATGGCCCTCTTGGCAGTTTGAATATGAATGGCCCTCTTGGCAGTTTGAATATGAATGGCCCTCTTGGCGGTTTGATATGAATGACCCTCTTGGCGGTTTGATATGAATGGCCCTCTTGGCGGTATGAATATGAATGGCCCTCTTGGCGGTTTGATATGAATGGCCCTCTTGGCGGTATGAATATGAATGGCCCTCTTGGCAATGTATACATTTGACGAGGCATGAAATCTTCTCGTCGTGCATAAAAATTGACTCGCGATGCATGATTTCCGCTATGCATGATTTTTAACGAGGCCTGGACGGCTCGACAATGTTCCAACTGTAACGAGGCGGATGGCTCGATGATGTTCCAACTGTAACGAGGTGGACGGCTCGATGATATTCTAACTGTAACGAGGTGGATGGCTCGATGATATTCCAACTGTAACGAGGTGGATGGCTCGATGATATTCCAACTGTAACGAGGTGGATGGCTCGATGATATTCCAACTGTAACGAGGTTGATGGCTCGATGATATTCCAACTGTAACGAGGTGGATGGCTCGATGATATTCCAACTGTAACGAGGTGGATGGCTCGATGATATTCCAACTGTAACGAGGTGGATGGCTCGATGATATTCCAACTGTAACGAGGTGGATGGCTCGATGATATTCCAACTGTAACGAGGTGGATGGCTCGATGATATTCCAACTGTAACGAGGTGGATGGCTCGACAATATTCTTGTTTTGACTTGTTAAAGAAGTCCAACTTCAAATGAATTTTTGAGACCCTCTCAAAAATTCTGTCCCAGTTTCCAGTATGAAGAGAAAGGGAAATCTTACTGGGAATATGACCGAGCCGTTGTGGCGCCTACGTATCCCGTTGGAGCAGGAATCAGGTCAAACGTAGTTCCCCTTGTGGATGATGAGTGCTGCAAAGAATCTGAAAGATTATCAGTAGAAAATGCACAATATGAACATGATGGAAAATGCCAATGGTATCTTTTGCTATATTCAAAGCCTAAAGACAAGACATATCACATTTTGGGATGGACAATTCAATGAAGTAAAATAGGCATCTCACATATATAAGATTAACTTAACAACACCTTTTATAACGAACTACTCAAAAGACCATTTTTTTTTTAATCTTTTTTTTTTTTTTCAAAAATAAAAATACGATGAGATAGTCAAATCTTCACCACGATTGGTACCAACAGTTAAGATTGCAGGTAAATCTTTTTTTATTTTATTTTATTTTATTTTTTTTTATTTTTTTAAGATTGAATTAAGGTAATTCCTACAGATTCAAGTGGTACCTCAAATATACTTAAGGATTAACAAGATCCGTTCATCTTGTTTCAAACAAAGATTTTGATTGTATCAATCCTCATGTTTCAAGTGCCCTCACGAAAAAGACTAGTCCTATTTCACACATATTTGAAACATTTGATCATAGGACATTTTTCAAAGTGAACTCACACTCACAAGAATGTTCAATGCACACAACTGTGATACCATATGCTCGACCCTTATGTAAATCTCCACTAATGTGAGAACATTTGGAATGAGATCATGTAGGGCTTGTAATCGGCTTGTAACGTAGGCTTAGGGATGGGTAGGATATTTGTTTGAGATAAAAGTGACTGAATTCCGCCTTGAGCGTCACAAAGAATTTGTGCTCTTAATGATTGGTATGCCTTTGGCGTCAGATCCTCTTCATTGTTCCCCCATCTTTCATCTTCTTTTGAATTTTCATTTTTAACGTTTTTTTTTTTTTTTTTTTTTTTTTTTGAGTCCTTATTCGTTGAAGCATTTCTTTTATTCACTTCTTTATTATAATAATTTTTTTTTTCCTTCCCACCTTTCACTGATCCTGTAAAGGTATTTTTTGCCTTTCTTTATTCCTTCAACTTTTTTTTTTTTTTTTTTTTTTTTCTTTTCCCTTGAAGTCTTTGTCTCCTTGATTTTGGGAGACTCGATATCTTCGCTTTTTTGAAATTTCAAACATGGATCTCCCCTTATAATTTGCGCATTCTTTGTGCACTCAAGAAGGTTGGGCCAAGAGAGGATAGTGCTTGTAAGCACTCAAAAAGGGTAGTGGTTAAGCTTTGGTTGTCCAAATGAAAGTTTCAGGCTCAAAATGGGAAAACTAGAGATTAATGTAATTTGGTAGGCTTTGAAAGGCACAATCGAGTCAAAGAAGGCCTACAATCCTTTCTTAAACCAAACATTACTCATGATTTCGCCTCGAAAAACATTCAGGTCAAGTTCTAGATCAACAGTGTAACACAATTGAACTTTGATCAAAATCTCACCACACAATGCACAGGAAACATAAGGTTAGTTTTATTCTTATCTTGATTGAATGCAAGAGAATTTTCAAGCATCACAAAAGTACAGATAAGAGGTACCACGAGAATCTGTAGTTTACCGCGAAGTCAGTCTTTTCCATAATATGGAATATATTACATGCTCTTAACCATATAGGTCCCGACCGAGTTGAAGACATGACTCTAACAGTTTTTTTTTTTTGAAAATGATTATACCGACCCAAGAAGGGTTGCCTACGTATCTCAAATAACTGAGAATCAGGTACGCGTAGTTCGACAGGATATAATTTCAAAAATATGCACAAACTATATATTTTTTTTTTTAAACATTTTTTTTTTTTTTTTTTGGAAAAAGATTATACCGAACCCAAGAAGGGTTGCCTACGTATCTCACCGAAATGAGAATCAGGTACGCGTAGTTCGACAGGATATAATTTCAAAAATATGCACAAACTATATATTTTTTTTTTTTTAATTTTTTTTTTTAATTAATTTTTTTTTTTTTTTTTTTTTTGGAAAAAGATTATACCGAACCCAGAAGGGTTGCCTACGTATCTCACCGAAATGAGAATCAGGTACGCGTAGTTCGACCAGATAAGGCATATAGAATTTAGAGATTTAGAAAACTCAAAGAAATTCCTAGGTCTAACGCCACTGAAATTTGTAGTCACGAAGTTATTTTATTTTATTTTGATTTTTCACCAATATATTTTATAGCCTCTTAATCGTCAATATTTATACTGTCTGTTGAATGTACCCTGTAAATTTATACAGTAACGATTTGTCGTACTCTTTTTGAATGTTTTCTTGGATTTTTGTCTCCTTCCAATTTTCACGAGATCCAGACATTGTTATGACCATCCCCGACTGATGTCGGGGACGGTATCCCTACAAAAATATGAAAGATATGTGAGAGCAAGACCATCATGCAAAATAATAATAAAAATAAGTGGGTGTCATCTTATAATTAAATACTCCCCTGATTTGTCGTTTTCACTTGATATTAACGTCTTTGTGAAATGCAAGGATTTGAATTGCTCTAATCCTCTTGTCTCTTGCGATTTCTAACAAATAATGATTTCTTTTCAAACATAAATAAATTTTTTCGCTGTGAAGAACAACTCAATGTAAAGTGTTAGTTCCTGTACATAATGGATAATACAAATATTACACAAAATGAATTAAACACCTAAACACTGTTTTAAATAACGACAAACTGAAACATATCGCATACAAACAATTATTGCGCGTCCTATACAAATATGTGACCCTTTTATGCCTAGGGTAGGCCTATCGATTCGAAGGATGTATACGTCATTTGAAATAGTTCATTGCCCCAAAACTCAAATTTATACAAATTTATGAATAAAACTTAATGGGGATACATAATAAGGAAAGGTATACAAAATAATCAGTCCCACGCAGGGGTACAACCCTAAACTATGCCTCCACAACAGATCTTTCTTCTTTCTTGATTTGTTGTCATCTCCGGGTGCCAACATCTTTGGATGGGCCAGTAGCTTTCAGAGCTCTTTCTTTAATTTATATAAGCTATAATCTAATCCTTATCCTATAAGACAATGACTTTCTCAAATAACGTATACGTTCTTCAACTTTAAACACATAAGTATGAACGTCCATTTAGGCCGTAGGCCGTTTTGGACTCAAGGTGGTCTTCTAATGGGCCCAACACGCCTTGGGCATTGGGTCATCTTAGTTCGAATGCTCCTAAATTCGGGATTGGGTTCAGCTCTATCCTAGGCTTACTAGAATAGTTTTCAATTAGACGGTTACCCGAGTCGGACAAACATCGGGGTGGAGCTATCGAATAACGCCGGATGACCACATTCCGACTATTTATTCGATACTCCCAAATGAGTTCTTGGGGTATATTTGAGAGAAGTCGCGGTAAGCCGCGTAACTTCCGTTTCCTAATGCAATCTATTTGCCGTTTGGCGGAAGTTTATGCCATGAGAACAATGCAAATTTTCAAAAACTAAAGCTTTAAACAATTTAAACAAGTAGACAGTTATTACAAATAGTCAAACAAATTAACCTTAAGGTTAGAATCCTCCAAATAGTTCCCCAGCGGAGTCGCCATTTCTGTTTCATCGAAAAATTATTTTTTCGAAAGGAGTTTGTTTTATTTTCGACTTTTAGGAGTCGCCACTTAATTTTTAAGAAAAATCAAGAAAACTTGTTTTCAAATAATTAAACAGAAATTGTTTGAAAACTTTTAGGGGTTCGGGATTCATATTAGTGTCTTAGGAAGGTGTAAGGCACCTAAGACACTCCGCTTAATACGGTTTTCCAACGACTAACTTATTTGACTATTTTAAAATTTTGCAATTTTGAAGTTGAATTTATTTGGACACATTTACAAGCTTTGAAATAATTATTTTATCAATTTTATTTTTAAGGTCAAAGTATTTTAAACTCAAACGAACATAAAATTGAATTTTGAACATATTAGAGTTTTAAAACAAACTTGCGGATTGAAATAATTATCGCTTTGAAATTCCATTAAAGTTAAACCTTTTAAACTTGACTTCTACGCGACTTTCAAATTCGAACATATTTAAAGTTTCAAAAAAATAATAATTTCGAGTTTGATAAAGCGAAAGGCGTTCGATGGAGGTTTGGAGTTTTCTAATCCTAAGCTAACGACATGTAAAACCAAACGTAAACAAATAGTAAAGAGAGATTGAGGGAGAAAGGGAGAGAGAGATTTGAGTCCAAGTTTTCGGGTTCTGTTCGCCTTGACCGAAACTTGGACCCACTTGTCTTTGGGTCTTTACCCATTTTGTACCTGTCCTAATCTAGACATATAAATATAATTACGAGGAAATAAATAATAAACGAGGGCTTATGCCCATTACAAAGCAAATACACGATAAAATAAGGCAAGTCTTCTAGTTCGTTTTGGACTTTCTTCAATCTCCATGGATCTTCGAATCTGTATTTCTGTCTTGATGGCTTGACTCGAGTAAAGAGAGTTTGTAAGTCTTTACGACTCTTCTCGAAATGCAAGGAGGGGAAGTTCATAGAGAACTTTTTCGGAGCAGCGACTGAGACGACGAGCAACGCGACAACGAACCTCCACCACTCGAGCGAGACAGCTAACGTCGGAGGAAGAATCAATACCAAGCCTTCGATCCTTGACAATTTCTTTCCTAAGTTCTCAACACATGAATGTGTGACTATGTTTTCCTATGACTTCATACTTATTTTTAATATGAAACAAGCTCCAAACTTCAACAGAAAGTTCCAATCGAATTTTCTTGCCAAATTTTTCGACAAAATTTTGCTCTCTGAAAATTTCTCAACCAAAATCCCTAACTTCAAAAACTCCTCCTTTTCTTGCCAACGGAAGGGGTTTATGTATAAGGGGTATTAGGATTTTGAGGGGAGCGGGCAAAACGAATCTCAAATTCGAAAATCCCCTCATGATTTGGTCAAACTCCTTTTCGACCGAAAGAGGAAAAGGGAAGTTTGGTTGTCGGGGAATATTGGTGTGGGGTAGGGTGTGGGAGACGAGGGAGAGAGAGAGCGAGGGGCGTGAGCGAGACGCGTCGCAAAGGGGAGACGCGGCTGGCTTCTTTTTGGGGCTGAAATCGCGTGGGAATTTTGTGGCTGTTGCAACGTGAGGGAGACGCGAGCTTCGCGTCTGGGGGTTTCTGCTCTCACCGGATCGCGTGGGAGAGCACGGGAGAGACGCGAGGGAGAGAGATCGATCGTCGCGCGTGAGGCGAGGAGTGTGGAGACAGGCGCGAGGGAGATTTTCCTGGGTTGCTGTGTGGGGGCTGCGTGAGGGGGGAAAGAGAGAGAGAGAGCGAAACGAGGAGGGAGAGACGCGGGGGAGACGAAAGAGGGGCGAAAGGGAGAGACGAGACGCGGCTGGCTTCTGGAAAATGGGACTGTTTTCTGGGAATATTTTTGATGAAGAACAGGGAAGAGGAAAGGTAAAAAGGGTCGGGTCGGGTCGGTTCGATGGATTGGGGCTGGGTCGGTTAATTTAGTGGGCTGGGTTGGGTTAGTTTTAGTGGGCTAAGGAAAATAATGGATTGGGTTTAAAAGAAAGGATTTGGGCCTCAAAATTGGGTCTGTTCTTTTTAAAAGTTGAAGTGGGCTGGAATAGGGAAAATTGGGTTGTTGTCAGATATACACCAGATATACCGGTTATATACATCACTAAGTAATACCCACGTGGGTCAAAAATTGGGTGTCAACAGTCACCTTGACCGGAATGAAGTGAGAAGATTTAGTTAATATGTCCACAATTACCCAAATAGAGTCAAACTTACCCAATGTCTTTGGAAGACCAACCACGAAGTCCATTGCAATTCTCTCCCACTTCCATTCAGGAATGGGAATTCTTTGAAGTATTCCTCCGGGCCTCTGGTGTTCATACTTTACTTGTTGACAATTTGGACATTTGGCAACAAACTCAACAATGTCTCGCTTCATTCTACTCCACTAGAAGTGTTGCTTTAGGTCGCGGTACATCTTGGTTGCACCAGGATGTATAGAATATCCGGAACTATAAGCCTCTGTAAGAATTATGTGGATCAAGTCATCAACGCGGGGCACACATACTCTTCCCTTAATCCTCAAAACACCTTCTTCATCAATTATTGCTTCCTTAGCCTCTCCTCGCAACACCATATCCTGAATTCGCCTTAGTTTCTCATCATCAAACTGTTTCCCCTTAATCTTGTCAAGAAAAGAAGATCTTGCTTCCACACAAGCCAAAAATCCTCCCTTCTCATTTACTTCTAGTCTCATAAGGTCATTAGCCAGAATCTGAACTTCCCTAGCCAATGGGCGTCTAGAAACTTGCAAGTGAGCTAGACTTCCCATGCTTCCCGCCTTTCTACTCAAAGCATCTGCCATAACATTAGCTTTCCCCAGATGGTATAAGATAGTGATATCGTAGTCCTTAAGTAGTTCCATCCATCTCCTCTGTCTCAAGTTCAAATCTTTCTGAGTAAAGACATATTGTAGGCTACAATGATCCGTATAGACTTCAGACTTAACCCCATACAAATAGTGTCTCCATTGCTTTAGTGCAAATACTACCGCGGCCAACTCCAAATCGTAGGTCGGATAGTTACGTTCATGCACCTTTAATTGCCTTGAAGCATACGCAATCACATTCTTCTCTTGCATTAGCACTGCACCCAAACCAGAATAGGATGCATCGCAATAAACAATGAAGTTCTTACCCTCTACTGGCAAAGTAAGAATTGGTGCGGTAGTCAACAAGTTCTTAAGCTTCTGAAAGCTTTCTTCACATTCATCTGACCATACAAATGGAACATTCTGCTTAGTCAAGTTCGTCAATTGGGAAGCAATAGAGGAGAATCCCTTGACAAATCGTCGGTAATAGCTAGCTAACCCAACAAAGTTCCTTATTTCTGACACGTATGTAGGTCTTACCCAATTTTTCACTGTCTCAATGTTAGATGGATCCACCGTCACTCCATCCTTAGAAACCACGTGACCCAAGAAGGACACTGAATCTAGCCAAAACTCACACTTGGAGAATTTGGCATAAAGTTTCTTTTTCCTCAACAACTCTAACACCATTCTCAAATGCTCCTCATGTTCCTTCTTACTCTTTGAGTATATCAGTATGTCATCAATAAACACAATCACAAAGAGATCCAGATATGGCTTAAAAATCCCGTTTATCAAGCTCATGAAAGCAGCGGGGGCATTCGTAAGACCAAAAGACATTACCACAAATTCGTAGTGCCCATACCTAGTTCAAAAAGCAGTCTTTGGCACATCCGCTGCCCGTATTTTCAATTGGTGATAACCGGATCTCAAGTCAATTTTAGAGAAGACACAAGCACCTTGTAACTGATCGAACAAGTCATCAATGCGAGGAAGAGGATACTTGTTCTTAATAGTTACCTTGTTCAGTTGTCTATAGTCTATGCACATCCGAAAACTCCCATCATTTTTCTTCACAAATAACACCGGAGCACCCCACGGAGATGCACTTGGTCTAATGAAGCCTTTGCTCAACAACTCTTGAAGTTGGGCCTTTAACTCTCTCAACTCCGCGGGAGCCATTCTATAAGGGGGTATAGAAATGGGGCGAGTCCCCGGTTCCTGATCAATGCAGAAGTCAATATCTCTATCCGGTGGCATACCAGGAAGATCTGTAGGGAACACATCCAAAAACTCACGGACTACCGAAACCGACTCAATTGAAGGTACTTGAGTAGTGTCATCCTTGAGATGTGCCAAGAAAGCTAAACACCCTTTACTAACCATTTTCTTAGCACGAAGAAAGGAGATTATACGCACCGGAGTGGAAGTGTAGTCGCCCTCCCACACTAACGGATCTGTCCCAGGCTTGGCTAACGTCACAGTTTTAGCATTACAATCCAATATCGCAAAATTCAGAGAAAGCCAAGTCATACCCAGAATTACATCAAAATCAACCATTTTTAAGATGACCGAGTCTGCATAAGTATTGCTCCCCATAAAAGTCACCAAACAAGACCTATATACTTTTTCAACTATCACAGACTCACCCACCGGAGTAGACACACGAATAGGTATGTCAAGCAATTCACAAGGTAAATTAAGACCAGTAGCAAATGAAGAAGATACATAAGAAAATGTGGATCCAGGATCAAACAATACATAAGCCATGCAATCACAAACCAAAAGATTACATGTGATGACAGCATCAGATGTCTCCGCCTCAGATCTCCCAGGGAAAGCGTAACAATGGGCCCCATTACTTGTCTGTCCATTTCCCCTACCATGTTGTGTTGTAGTGGCTCCAGTTTTCCCATCACCTCGGCCGTTTTGGTGACCCACATTACCTCGACCACCACGTCCTCCAGAAAAACGGCCTCTACCATGACCACCTCTACCTCTAGCTATTGGGGGTCTGTACCTCTGTTTTGGACAATTCCTCCTAATATGTCCAGTCTCCCCACATCCATAACACTCTCTGGAGTCAAGCATAGGTCTCTCGGAGAAGTGTTGACCGGTCTGAGGTGGACCTCCAACTACAGTCTGTAGTGAAGACTGAATTGGTCGGACTGAGTAACCTTCCGAACCCTGTCCTCTAGTGTAAAAACCATTAAACTCACCTCCCTTTCGAAACCTTTTTGATGTCGATGTCATGGTGAAGTCATCTGGCTTCACTCCTTCCACCTCTATCACAAAGTCTACCATCTCTTGGAAGGATTTTGCCGTAGCCGCTACCTGTAAGGCTGAAATCCGCAATTCTGACCTCAACTCCTTCACAAAACGGCGAATCCGTTCTTGTGGACTGAAACAAAGTTGGGTGGCATACCTAGATAATGCACGAAACTTAGCCTCATATGCATTAACCGTCATCCTACCTTGCTCTAGACTCAAGAACTCATCCCTTTTTCTATCCCTCAAAGTCCTTGGGATATACTTCTCCATAAACAAGCTAGAGAATGATGCCCAAGTCATAGGCGGTGTCTCTGTTGATTGACACTCAACATGTTATCGCCACCATATTTTGGCGTTCCCTTGAAACTGATAACTCACGAACTCAACACCAAACCGTTCTACTATACCCATCTTGTGTAGTAGCTCATGAAAATCAACCAGAAAATCGTAAGCATCCTCAGAATTATGTACCCTTGAAGACTAGAGGTTTCAATTTTAAGAACTTACTGAAAAGTTCATGCTGATCATTTGTCATTATAGGCCCAGTAGTCAGACGAGGAAATGTGCCTATTTCCAATGAGGCATCCATACGAGGAGCCATAGTGGCCGCATGTTGTACCTCTGAAACCGGAGGTGTTGGTGCAGAAAACACTGGAGGTTCCTGACCCTGATCAGATAACCCGCTAAGATAAGCAAGAACCTGATTAATCATCTCTGGGGTAGGTTGGGGTGGTAATTCTTCATTCTGCACTTGTTCATTCTCCCCTTCCTCACCCTCTCTTATCACTTCCTCAATCGGTGGAGGAGTCACCGCCCTAGTACCAGATGGGCTAGGTGCTCGTCCTCTTCTTCTAGAGGACGTCCTCCCACGACCTCTACCACGGCCTCTTACCACTGATCCTCCTCGAGTTACAGCCCCAGTGGCTGGCTCAGACGTTTCTTGTCTTGCCGTTGTCGCTGCTGGCGCGATCGTTGCTCTAGTTCTAACCATCTGCGAAATAGAGTGAAGATGGTCAGATACCAATTTGTATCACCTAGATACCAATTAGACTCAAGTAGTAGCACGAAAGAAAGAATGAAAGAATGGAATTTTCCTAAAGTCTTATAGCCTCTCAAAGAAAAGTAAAGGCGTCCCCCTACCGTTCCTTAAGACTCTACTAGACTCGTTCTTGTGTGATGAGACCAACGAACCTAATGCTCTGATACCAAGTTTTTCACGACCCAAAACCGAGCCGCGCCTGGCACCCACATTTACCCTCCTATGTGAGCGAACCAACCAATCTAAACCTTAACATTTCAATGTATATCAACAGAAAATAATGCGGAAGACTTAACTCATTAATAAAAACCAATTCAATAACTACTAAAATTCAATCATCTATTATTCCCCAAAATCTGGAAGTCATCACCACAAGAACATCTATGATCAAATTACTAGACTAAGAGTATTTAAGAAAGCAAAAACAAATAAAAAGCTAGTCTATGCCGGAAGTTCAAGGCATCAAGACTTGAAGAAGAAGACCCTGTCCAAGCTAGAAGCATTAGCTCACCCTGAAGATCCGGTGTGACGAAGACTGGCTAGAATTACTGTTGAGTTGAAGACGACGGCACGTTTGCTGCACTCCACAAATAACAAAGAAAGAAACAAACAAGTAGGAGTCAGTACAAAACACGGGTACTGAGTAGATATCATCGGCCAACTCAAAATAGAAAATAGTATATATCAGTTAATATCGTAAATCAACTATAAAACTCAACATGTAGCAACAACCAGTACTATAGTCATCAATAAGTACCATTAAGTTCATCCATGAGGGCTCAAGCCTCAATACCATACTCATTTGGGAATTAAGTTCATTATGTTGAGTATATTATCATCTTTCAAGATTCATTATCTTTCTTCCTTTTGTGTCGGTACGTGACACTCCGATCCCCTACTACTATGTGTCGGTACGTGACACTCCGATCCCCTAATTCTACGTGTCGGTTCGTGACACCCGATCCCCTAATACTATGTGTCGGTACGTGACACTCCGATCCCCTAAATCTACGTGTCAGTTCGTGACACCCGATCCCCTAATACTATGTGTCGGTACGTGACACTCCGATCCCCTAAATCTACGTGTCAGTTCGTGACACCCGATCCCTTAATACTATGTGTCGGAACGTGACACTCCGATCCACTAATACTATGTGTCGGAACGTGACACTCCGATCCACTAATACTATGTGTCGGAACGTGACACTCCGATCCACTAATCTCGTTCTATCAATTCATCATGCCTTCTCTCTACCAAGGCATCATCAATCCCATTACTTTGATTCATCAAGCCTTCTTTTATACTAAGGCATCATCTTTAATAAAGTAGATTAGAGTTTCTTTCAAGATTTGGGATTTAATAGTTTCATCATGCTTGTTTTATCACTATCACATAATCACAACCATGCAAGCATACAATTAAGCATATAGAAGGTTTTTACAATACTAACAACACATATCATTCGCTATTAAGAGTTTACTACGAATAGCATAAAAACCATAATCTACCTCCACCGAAGATTAATATTCAAGCAAGCAATTTTCCAAGCTTTGTTCCTTCTTCGTTTCTCCTCTTTTATCGATCCTCTCTCTCTCTCTCTCTTTGTTCTTTTTATTTTCTTTATTCAAACTCTCTTTCTTTTACCCTAATTAACATATAATTAAGTGTAAAAGATGACAATAATACCCCACTAATTAACTCAAAGTTACCTCTTTTATCCCTCAAGAATTTGAGTTATTAATATAAACCCACGAAATATATAATTATAGCAGGAATAGTCCAAAACGCCCCTTTAAAACTTAACCAGAAATCCGACTCCAAGTGGGATTACGCAACCTGTGACGGCCCGTCGTGCCTGCGACGGTCCGTCATGCAGGTCGTCGCAAAGATCAGAAACTCCATTTTCACTAATGAGTCTGTGACGGTCCGTCACGCCTGTGATGGTCCGTCCTGCATTTCCATCACGACATTGAGAGAATCGTTCCCTGTACCAAATTCTCAAGAGTTGAAGTGTTTTGAAACGGGGGCTCACGACGGTTCGTCGTACCTGTGACGGTCCGTCCTGCAGGTCCGTCACAGATTACAGAGAGTCAATTTTAGTACTCAAATTTCAGAATTCTAAGTGTTCTGGAACGATACACCCTCGACGGTCCGTCGTGCCCATGACGGTCCGTCGTGGTATCCGTCGTCTCAGCCAGTTTTCCAGAAATAAAATCTGCTGTTCAAAACGACTAAACAGGTCGTTACACTCGAATATTTTCCTTAAATTTATTTTAGATTATGATACCAAGCATAAGTACTCAAGAACCTAACTCAAAATGACTCCAAAATACAATGTAAGATCTCAGAAACTCCACATTTCAACCCAATTCAAAAACAACATTCAAATTCAAGAACATCAACTTTCGAAATTACGCTGAACTAAATATGTTGGGTGTGTGCGTGAATGAACCCAATTCTATGCGAGACTCACATACCTAGTAGGAATAACTCCTTGGTGAAAATCACCCATTTTTTGACCGATCTTGAAGAATCTTACCATTTCTTCTTCTTCTCCTATTTTCTCCTATTCTTTTCTCTTCTCTCAAAACCCAAACTATTTCGGTAAAAGCGCAAACTGAATCCCATCATTTTAGATCCTAAAATTATTACCAAAAATGAATTAATTAAGTTGGGTAAGGAAAAGACCAAACTATCCTTTTTAAAATCTGGATCGGACTTACCTTATTCCAATAGCCCAACTTCCAAAGGACATAACTCACTCATACAAACTCGAAATTACGCAAACTTGCCGGCGTTGAAAAGATCATTCCAAGAGCTTTCCAAGAATATCTGAAAATACACCTAATTCATCTTGATCTAGGAGTTATTCTTGTTCGAAGTTGATCAAAAACTCATTTTTTCCTAACTAAAGTACATCTCCAGATTTTAATTATTTTTTTAAAAAATGACTATTTCCAATTATAAGGATCTTCCTAATTATTTCAAATTGCGTGATGTTATGGTATGTGTGTGAATGTTGCATTGTTGATCACACTTGTTGTAAATGAGGTAGACTAATGATTATATGTCATGAATCATTTCTTGATTGTATGACGTGGGAGTAAACTTGTGTTTCTGATTGTTCTGTGTTGAATGATCGCATTGTCACTTCCAGAATAAGTAACTTGATAGGTTGTCACGTTCCAGCATAAAAGATGGGATCGAATTGTCACGTTTTGATATAAACATTGGATCGAGTACCACATTCCGATGCACTACCAGTTTGGGTATGGGTTCCATGAGAGGACTATTGAATTGGGTTCCATGAGAGGACCATTGACTTGTTATATATTGTCTTATTGTTGATAACACGAGCATAGACTATGACTTATGACTTCTCAAGGTATGGGACTTCATTTATGAGTGATTGTGGTATGGTTCCTTATGCTATGAAGATTATGTTCGGTGTATGCATGTTTATAATGTTGTTTTGACTTATATATGTTTCACTTAGTGAGATAGCCGCATGATCTTACCAGTACATGCTGATTGTGTACTGATAATGCACTCTCTCTTATTTTTGTAAAGTACAGGGCATATTTCGGCGGCTATGGATAGACCTCAGCTATGTGACTATTGAGCGTGACCGATTCAAGGGTGAGTCAGTTCTTTCAAGATTCCATGAATCTCTCTTGTTTAAGTCCACTCTCTTCGAACTCAGACTATTTGTTTAAGGTGTTTGTTTAGTTTTGGGGTTGTATCCCTTGTTCTTAGACTTGTCGTTCATAGAGTTTTGGTACATTGACTTTTAGGTTCTAGGTTAATTTTCGCCCCATTTATTTAGTTGTTAGACCTTTTGTTGGAGTTTATGGGAACTCCTTATTTCTTTTCTTAGAATTTTGATTTTTTGGTTAGTATAAATGATTTTTCCACCGAAGAGTTAGTGTGGGTGTCACTTATAACGATCTGGCTTGTGATAATTAAGTGATAGTTCAGATAAAAAATTCATACTCTCAAATGTTTAGTTATGAAACTCAATAAAATAAAATAATTTAAATGTATTTTTTTTTTATCCTTTTAACTCTTTTATTTATCATTCTAATGCCGACAAAAGCAATTAAGAGATTTAAGAGTTTCATCTAGTTAGGTGCACCTTAGGACATTCCTGAATAGTGTTGTATTTTGGGAGGAGAACATTACTTTTTGTGTTATTTATAAAGGTGTTTGGATAGTATAGAATTTAAAAAAGGAAGGACAACTTTTGAAAATCATCATTTAAAATATATTATAGATATTGAAGGGTAAAATATATGTAAATAACCAAAAAAAAGGTAAAATATAGAATATAAAGTTAACTTTTACTAAATATAGAAAGGCGTACAACTTCATAGAACTCGTGATTAAAAAAAATCATTTCATCTCATATTAGTTGATCATTTTTCTATTTACACACATATAAAGAAATGATAAATGAAAAGAAAATTTTACTAATTCACCTTCAAAATATTTTTTGAAAAAATAAATAAATATATATACATATATATATATATATATATATATATATATATATATTATATATATATATATATATATATATATGAATGAGGATCATAGAGGAGGTGAAGTGACACCTCTCTATGACCTCCATTCATTTTTTCTTATTTTTCTTCTTTTACTTGACATTTTTTCTTATTCTTTTAATTATTTTTTTCTTATAAACTCATACCTCTTCAATTATATAAATTCTATTCATAAATTAGTAATAATAATATTCATAACTCTCAAACCTTTCATATTAATAACCTCTTAAATCTTTCATATTCATAACTTTTAATTATTTAATGTAAAAGATTACATTAACACTATAAAATCACACTAAAATTGTGTGCTATTTTGTAGTCATCTTTGGTTAGAGAATTAGTGGAAGACATGTTACAATATTTGTAAGCTTTGAGGTGCATTATCTTTTTTTAATATTATTTCATATATTACTTCTAATTAGCAAGTAAGGCTAATATGTCAGCATACTTTTATTTCTTTTAGATAAATTATTTTGTTTTGTTATCTTTGAGATTCATTTTATGACTAATAATGTATTTGTTATTATTTTTTCTTGACTCTTGTATATAGGATGAAATAATAATATCAAGCGATGAATATTAATAGATTTTGAGCTATATATATTGATTATTCTTTATTTCTTTAAGTACTTAAGAAATAATATTTATATTATATATTTTCCTTTTAAATTAGTTATGTTTTGTCAAAATTATATGCCTTGTTGGTTAGATATGAAATTTACTCTATAATTATTTAATCTCTTTTTTCTCTTAGGAAGGAAAGTACATTGTGTTCCAATTAATTGCACAGCGCAATAACTACAAAAAAACATATATTCTGTATCTCATGATTTATGTGAAAAATCCTAAGTATAAGAGTTAAAACACCTCATTTTATCCTTTGAATACTTTGTTTTTAAAATTATATATTTAAAAATTACACGAAAATTATCATAACCAAACATAGCCATTGATTTTATTTTTTTTAAGTACGAAAAAATTATAATACCAAAAAGACTATTAGATTCTCTAAATAATAGTAATGTTCTTCTTAGTTATTGTGCTTTCCAATTAATTGAAAAATCAATGTCTAACAATTAAATGTTTTAGTTATACAGATTTAGATCTAACTGACAAGTCATACAATTTTGACACTTAATCAAATTCTTGATAAGTTGATAGTCACATCGAACTTATATATATATTTTTTTAAGCTTTTGACTCATGCTAAAATATAGAGGCAGTGAAATCGATCTCAATTAGTGCAACTAGACAATTATGAATGTGTCAAAAAAATGATAATTGACATGATTATTATTACACTATTTTTATTAGGTTTCGAAAAATAATTTGACTAATAAGTAATTATTACTAAAGGTAAATAAATAATAAAAAATATTTTCTTTTCGTGATATCTTTAAATTAATAAATAATTAAAAAAATTAAAAATAATTGATTAGTTAAAGTGAACGGGATATTTTCAACAAAATACTGGTGGTGTCTAATTTGAGTAGAATTTAATTAATTAATCACTAAGCTAGCATTTTCACAAGTACAACCTTTCAAGGTAACCATGCCTCACCTCTTTAATATTTCCAAACTTTTTTTTCACACTTTCATATTAAATTAAATATTTATTTGTCCCCTCCAAATTATTATGACATGTTGCTTCAATATCTAAAGATCAAGAGAATCTTAAGATGCCATAAAATCTATTATGAATTTGTAAGGAACTCTTTTTTTTTTCACCAAAAAAAAGGATTTTAAATGTCATGATAATTGAAAAGGACTTCTTTCCATCTCATGTTCACCAAAATAATATTTAAGAGCAAAAAGGTAAAGGGACCAAATATTAAACATGCCTCATGTGCTGAAAACAGTGTGGAGATGATGGTACAACCTAGCTAACAATAAAAATGTTCATACCTTTTATATTCTCTCCGTTTCATTTTATTTTTATGTAGCAATATTTCACTCGACACATAATTTAAAAAATAATGTATTCTTTGAAATGTTTATCATATTCTCTTTCAAAAAATTAAACTCATTTTTTTCTCTCTTCATAAATATATAAAAGAAGAATTGTACCATAAAATATTTATCATATAAGGAAATGTGATATTTCTTTTGGGACTGACCAAAAAGGAAATGGTGTGACTGATAATGGAACGGAGGGAGTAATATTTCTTACTTTCTCCGTTTTAATTTGATTGTAATGTTTTGATATGAAAAAAATAAGCAAAAAAAAAATTAAAATATGTGGTTTTAAATTTAAAGATATGTAAAAGATATCAAAATTTTCTTTAATTTTGTGTTATTTAACATATCACGTGAATATTTAAATTAAAAAGTTATCGAAAATAATATTTTTAAACAAACAAAAAATAAAAATAAAACAAATGAATTTAAAATGGACAGAATATTATATATTGACATTGATGCTTCATTCACATCTAGTGCTAACTTTTCAGAGAATCATTCTTGTTGAGTTAAATGGCTGGAGTTTCAAGTTTCCATTTTTTTATTTAATGACCCATTCCGACTTCTCTCCAAACTCTTTGTTTTTTTTGTTTTTTTTTTTTGGATTTAAATCGACTTATTTTATGTGCCTTTAAATTTGTATAATTTTTGAAGTTGTTTTTAAGTATTTGAATAAAATAAAATTGTGCTTGTAAACACTTATTTTTAAGTAAAAATAACAAAAATATGTTACAAATTAAATTGTTTAACTTATAAGTATCGTAAGTCACAAGTCAATCCAAACAGACTCACTCAATAAATTGGACATAAAATTTGCTTCATATGTTTCTTTAAAAGAGTTTCAAGTGACAATAAAACAAGAGAATAGGTTGAAATCTTCCCACCCAAAACTCAACGTTTTGTAAATTTTATATCCAAATTATTGAGTGAGCCCGTTTGAATTAATTTTTGATTTTTAACTTATAAGTCAAAAGACATAAATTAGAAATTCAAATTTACAGTTTTAACTTATTTTTATGTTTTAGCATAAAAAGAATATTTAAAAAACATTTTTTAAATTTATCCAAATATTACGAAACTGCTTAAAAGCTATTTTGACTTAAGAATACCTAAAGTTAGCCCGTCCTAATAGGCTCCAAGCATGTGTGGTGTCGCTATTGGAAGACCAAAAACACTTATTTTGAGACAAAAATATTTTTTTTAAAAAAATTAAGGTATTTGGAAAATTAGTAAAAAAAAATTTTAATTAAAAGTAGAAAGTAAATTTTCTGCTATTGGAAAGGAGCTAAATAATTCTGCTTCTTAAAAACAGTTCGAGCAGAAAATTATTTTTTCAAGACCAAACTTTCATTTCCATATATAACATATAACAAATATATCTCTTATATTTATATATTTTTGTGGTGAATTTTCATACTTTCTGATTTAATTTGTGGAATAATTTTAAGTTCATTGTGCTTGATATTTTTTTATTATATTAATATTATAGTTTAGTTTAAATTTTTATTTATCTGTATATAATATTTATTGAAAATTTAAATATATAAATTTTAATTTAAAAATTTTGTAATAGATATTTAAGATGATTTCTTATTATAAAACAATCTTAATATTGAAAGTGCTTTTAATATTTGTCCTTTATTATGATTTGACTTTTAAATTAAAAAGATTAATCAAACACAATATATTTATAAAAAAAATTCAAATAAATTAAAATAACAACAATTATTTTATTTTATTTTAAAAAAATACTTTTTGAAAAGCTTTTTTTTTAAAAAAAAAAAACACTTCTAAAATTAAGCAATTGTAACAGCAATATCAAATATGCTCTTACTAAGTGTAGGTGGGCTAGGTGACAATAATAACAGAACTTTAGGAATACCTTTTAGAGTAGATAACTTATTATTAGTAATTATTTTGTTATTATTTTACTTCACTTAAAGAAAACACTAACAGTTAGTAAAATTATTTGAATTTGAGTTCTAGAGAAAATTGATTCTTACATAATTAAGATGTATTTAACTTGTAACCTTCTCATACAATTAATCATATTCTTTCACCATATTCTTACTTACAAGCAAAGGCAAAGAATGAAGACCATGCTGTTCTTCTTCATATTTTCTGCAAAATTAATTTTAAAGCAATTGTAAATCGATACTACATTAAAACCAGTATAAATTAATATTGGTGGAATCACGAAATTTTATTATTTTATAGAGATATTATTAATCAATAAATTGATATTTATTAATTTAAAGAATGGTTTGAGATTTAATGAAGGTTAGTTTTAATTATATTAAAATCATTGTATCTTACTAATATATGTATCATATTTATTGATTCACATAAAAAAAAATATTATGCATAAACTACAACGAATATATCAAAATCATTATCTTACTAATTTATGCATCATATTTTATTAAATAGTCACATCGTGCAAATAAAAGAGCATGGATGATAAGTGTTTTTTTTATGAATATATTTGTTGGCCGGTTTGACCACTAAATGCATGGTAGACGAGTTTTTCTTATGACAGATAATTGTCCAGCCCGTAATAGAAATATTGAAGGACTACAAAATGTTGAATTGCTTTTCAAACCACCATGATTACATTAAAAATTCAACCTTGTGATGTTGGGATAATAAGAGCTTTCAAGATGTATTATTGTACGTAACAAATGTTATGGTTGGATTATAGAAGACTATGAAGTGGACAAACTGATCCAGCAAAGATTAATGTTTGGATGTTATCAATTTTGCAATATCTACTTTGACAACAAATGTTCAGCAAGAGATAATAACAAATTATTTTCGACACTGTAAAATTCGTTCGAGGGATGCAATTTCTGATAATTTGAATGAATCCACTTGTGAAAACATCATTCATGAACTAGAGGTCGTGATTAATGATCTCGGTTACCACAATAAATGGATGTTAATAACCTGTTGAATTATCCGGGTGAAAATAATACATGTTCAGAGTTCCAAAGGTTAGAAGAAATTGTAGATATCATCGGAAAAAACAATGTTAATGATGAAGTCGAAGATGATCCTATACCTTTGGCAACAATTACGCGTAAGAAAACACTTACCGCATCTAAAACTCTTCACAATTTTACAATGTAGTTTGAAAAGACAACACCACATGAGCTCTTGGATGCAATAAGAAAAGTTAGAGACGAGCTTCAACTAGATTTAAATTTTAAGAAAAAATATGACACAATAAAACCATATTTTCACAAATTTGTCTTATAAGATATATTTGTACTTTTAAAGAATAATTAATTTATGATATTTAAGGGAGTATATATTTTTATATAGGGGTCTTCTGAAAATATATTATTTTATTATCTTATCGAAATTGATGATTTTTTCCATTGACCCAAATTGAGATTGATAAAGAATATTATTTTTAGAGAAATTATTAATTTACTGATTATTATTTTATAGAGATTTTAGTGTACTTGATTTCCTAAAATACTTTGTAAATGTGAAATGAATGTTTTTTTTTTGGCAAATTTGTATACCACAAATAAGACGTACGGAAGTATTTAATGACAAACTAAAAAAGCAAAATCATTTACTTGTGTCTTTATCAAATGAATGTCTTTACTTTTTGCAACAAATGAATGTAATTGGTTCATAAAAGAAATTAATGCTAGTCTAAAAACAGTTTTTATTTCCTAAAAGAAGAAACTGTATTTATTATCCCATGTGTGGTTTCATTATTCTGAACAAAGAAATTAATGTTAGTCTAGAAACAGTCTAAAAGAAGAAATTGTATTTATAATCCATGTGTTTTCATTATTATGAGCCATAGTTTCCCTTGAGAGAACAATATAATACTCCCATTCGTTTATTAATTTTCTCTATTCAACTTTTATTTTTCATATTAGATTTTTTAAAAGTTAATTTGACTAATTTTAAAAGTTAAATCAAATTACATTAAATTAATTTTTCAAATAAATATTCAAAAACTATATGAAAAATACTACAAATTGCAATTTTTTGCATATCAATATGATAAAAAAATACATCACAAAATATTTGTCAAAGCTTTTATATTTGACTCTAAAAAAAAACTACGACAATTGAAAGTGAACGGAGGTAATAGTTGTCTATTTACTTATTCTGTCCACATTTAATTGTTATAATTTCTTTTTTTGAATCAAAACATAAGAACTTTCACTAACATTTTGCAATATATTTTTTCATCATATTGATACGCAAAAAATTATAATTTATAATATTTTTCATAAAGGTTTTTAATATTTAAATTTTTTATTTAAAATATTGAATTAATGTGATCCGATTTCACTTTGAAAATAAGTCAAACTGACATTTGAAAGCACAACATAACAATTAAAAGTAGACGCGGGGAAGTACTACTTTGGGATGACCAACAACACTTGTCCACTTACCGATAATTTTACACTTAGATTCTAATTTAACCTTATCTTAATTATAAGTATTTCTCTATTATATTTTTTAAAAGATCGTATTTATTATATTCAAATGATAATACCACCTAAGTGTAGTTGAAAGGCTTCATCGTGCTCTCATATCATAACACTTCCAAACATATCCAAACTTGATTAATTCATTTATAATCGTAGTTTGATTGTTTCCAAAAAGTGGCACACATAGGAATATCAAATAGTTCTACTTGTAATTTTCCTTTTTTAATTGTTCAAAGCTAACAAATTAGTCTTCAAGCTAAGTTTAGCATCTTCAATTCTATGCTTTCGATATTTTATATTCAACTCATAATCTTTCTATTGCAATTGTCTAATTCTAAGCAAATTAGTCCTCCGTTATTATATACGAGAGTTATATATGATATGAAAGTGTTAAATATTATTGATATAATATGTGGTTTTTATACATGAACAAGCATAGAAGATAAAGGAGTTTGTGGAACGTAAGAGACCTAAAGAGAAAGAAAGAATTATATATATGGCAAAACATACTAATGTACTAGGACTCTATATCCTTATCCTGATCATGCCCCCTCAACATCAGCTCAATTTTCTCGAGATCGATGTTGCTAACAAGGTGGACAAAAAACAATCTAGGAAGTGCTTTAGTTAAGGCATTTGCTAGTTGAGCTCCTGTTGGAATGTGATTAACTGAAAATTTTCTACTTTCCACTTGGTCACGGACAAAATGAAAGTCAATTCCTACATGTTTCATTCGACTGTCAAAGACTGGATTATGACACAGGTAAGTGACACCAATGTTATCACCAAAGACCTTAGGGGGACAAGACAGCTTGACCCGAAGTTTTTGCAGTTGGTTGATTAGCCAATTTAGATCAGCTACACTTACTACAGCTTCCGCTTTTGTTGAAGATCTGGCAATAGTGTGTTGCTTGTTGGAGCACCAACTAATTGACTTCTTTTCAAGAAAATAACGTAGGCTGAAGTGGAGTGTTTAGTATCGAAAATACGATCTCAATCTGCATCTGACTTAGTATGCAAGTAACTGAGAAGAGTTACCACGTTTAAAGTGAAGTTCATAGGTTCTGGTTCCTTTTAGATAACAAAGGAGCCTCTTTGTTGCTTGTCAATGCTTAGTTGATGAGGGGAGTCTTGAAATTGAGCGAGCTTTTTTACTGCATAGCATATACCAAGCCGTATAAAATGAGGTATTGCAATGAGCCAATGACCTATCTATAAAGTTTCAAATCATTCTTTTTTAACAATTTAGGATTTTTTAAATCACAATTTCAACATGCATATTGCTTTGAAATTATGAATTTATATAATATATTGGTGAAATGGTCTAATGAACTCTTAAACTTGTACGCGGTTGTATTATAAACCTTTCTATTAAATCATTTATCAACTGAATCATTACACACAACCAAAAGAATATTTTTAAATCCTTTTACATGTGTGTAATTTACTTGGCCTTAAATAAATAATCTATTATATTCACAACACGTAAATTAATAACATGTCATAATTATATTTATTAACTATTTTTTAAATACTATTTACCAAAATCATATCATAAAAATATAAAATGATAATTTTTAATTTATTCTTTAAAAATAAAGTTTGAAAATCCATACTTTATCTCTCATTCCCACCTTGAAACGTCTAAATGTAAAGCCCTTCACCGCCGTCTCCGTCTTAATTGTCGTCGCAACTCTTGCCGGCGACCATATTTACTCTCTTCCTCACCCGTCTTTATCTCCGTCGCACATTGACCACCAGATCTGATCGAAAAACCTCTTTGATGTCAATGCGAAGATCGAATTGTCAGGGATGGAGATGGCCAAAAATGGAGGTGAACCGATTGACTGAAGAAGAAAGCTCTTTTTACTTATTTTATATAAAAAAAAAATTTATTGTTTTACTTTGTTTTATTTATATCAAAATTTTTAATTTTTATTTTAACTTAAATAGGATATCACTCGCCGTAACTAGGGTGTACTCACGCACTTTTGTCAATTCAACCATATTGATGTCACATAAGTCTAGTCGATGATCAGAGGGGTTTGATAAATTGTGTTTTATTAAATTTATAAGTTCAATTGATATAGAATTAAATAAAAGGATTTACAATACGAATCCATATAAGTACAGGATCTATTAGATTATTTCGCCTAACATATTCAAACACAAACTTAATAAGATCGAAATGAGTTAAAAACAATAAAATTAAGGGAGAGTAAACATAAAAGAGAAATGATGAACTACCAATATATGATAATTAGACATATCTTTCAAGTAAGATATCTTTAATTGAAATGGATTATTGCACTCAAATACATAACTAACAAATAATTATTTCGCCTTAAGTATCAATTATTTATGTAACCACTAAAAAATACATCTTTTCTTTTTTATATTCTTCAAGGGACAAGAGATAGCAATCTTTTTTCAGTGGTCCTTTCAAGTTTGCTTTTTTAGAAAATTGGACCACTATGTTTACCCAACATAAGACAATATCCCCCCAAAATAATTTCAAGTTTTGCTATCAAATATGATTCTTGAAATATTTTCATTTTAGTCCTTTTAGTAATTTTGAATGCATTTTCATGTGTACCTCTTACTTGCAAGTATTGTCCACAATGAGGAGTAAAACCTGGTTAAATTTAAATTGGTATATTTCAAACGTTATTTTTAGGACGACGGTTTTAATTGTAACGCCCAAACTTAAGACCTCGAATTAAAAATAAAACTTATGATCATAATTTAATTTTGTAATATATTCATATTGTTAAAATGGGAAATGTATAAATTTAACATATTTAGCGAGCTCTAACTTATCATTATCTAAGTTTGTTGCAACAAAATTAAAATAGTCTTATCGATAATAAATAAACATATTATTAAGGGAACTTAAAGCTTTTAGCTGTATTAGTTAATTTCCATTGTATCAAGGGTTTTAGCGTTATTATAAAGAGGGCTAAAATTTAATTGTCTCTAATACATGTTTAGCTATAATTAAATTATTATCTTTAATTAATTGTCACTAAAATTCATTTTTTATATCGTGACTGTTCTAGCAAAGATGCAACAAATTATATCCCGTTCGTGCAAACTTTCTTCATAAATTACTGGTAACATCCCTTAAGAAGTAATGAATAAAATGATAAGTTAACAACATTACTCTTTAAATATAATATATTTAATATTTGAAAAATATGTTGATAAATGAAAAAATATTTAATAATAATAGAAAAATAAATTAAAAGGATGAATAAATTATCTACTTTTATTATAATAACTAAATAAAAATAAACGAAAGATAACACAATTCACGCAAGATTTCAGTTAATTGATTGTAGATTTAGGTTTAGTTGAATGATTGGATTAAAAAAAATTGGTGCAAAAAAGCAGTATTAAAGCCAAGATTATCACTACAATGATGGATGTTGACCAACTTTTATGGTGGATGAACTTAATGTAACTTCTTTTTATTAATTAATATTTTTGATGAAATTATTAATTTGAAAGAATTTTATTTGTGTAAACTTAAATTTGAAGAATTTAGAAGTTAGATAATGATGTACGATTTGCTTAGGCAAGTGAACGTGTAGAAGATGGTGATGTTGTGGTACATATTTTTATTAAACTTTGTGATTTTATCGCTAAAAAAAATATGTTTTATTTGAAAAATAAACGAAGAAATAAAAATATTTATAGAGCGGACATATTTATCTGCAACACATTCCCTACCAGCCACCGTGAGGGATGTGACATTTTTTTATGATTAAGAATTTTTTCTTTTAATAGGTGACTGTAAAATTTACTACTTATATTTTTGTTTGAACCTTAAACAATTAGAGAAGGGAAACATTTTTTTATATTGATAATCATGAAATAAGTTATTTTTTTTCACTTCGGTATGGTTTTTGTTTTCAATATTAATTTATGGAAAAAAAAATAAGCCTTGTTTTTAATCTAAATGAGACATATCACTCCCTTTGTTTTGTTTAGTGTATTGTTATTTTATAGTTTGTTTTAAAAAGTAATACTATTACTTTTTTAGATTTAGAAACAATGCATATCTAAAATTACTAATTTAATTATTTTATATAAAAAAAAACAATCAAAGAAAAATTTAAATAAATCGAAGCGGGAAATAATTATTAAGTAAGAAATTAGCCAAAAATTGTTGTAAATATCATCATCGTTATGAAATAAGTAGAAGTGGAAAGACATAAGTAATTTAGTTACGGCTAATGGATGGTATTTTCTCTTCTTATTCAAAAAATAGTGTTTTAAAGGTATAATTTAATTTGATATATGATAGCTATTACTCTAATTAGTTCAAATTTATGATGTGTAGGTTCATTTTAATTAAATAGAAGACGTTCCCTATAAGAAATTTCTCTATTTTCATAATTAAAATCTAAAATTTGATCTAATTAAAGATAGAATGATTTCGTTTATGCCATTAGATTACTTAATAATCTAAATAAGTGTCATTTTCCCATAAACATAATAGTAATCAATGGCTTTAAATAGTGATATAGAACCAAACTCATCATCATTAGTTTAAAACAAGTAATAGGTGGTGGGATTACCTTTGTCGCCAACTGAGTCGTGATAAAATGATTAAGATTGTCTTTATCTTTTTTAATCAGAAATTTCAAATTCAAATCTTCAATATAATTTTTTTCTGAAAAAAAGCATCTTAAGTAGAAAATATTAGAATTAGCTACGATTTCCGTCACTGGTCCATCGCTATTTGACTCATATCTTACGGAAAATCTATCGTTAATTCATTATTACATAGAATTAGCAACGTACTTACAATACGAGTTAACTATAAAATTTGTCAGTCGCTAAATTCTACTTTTCTTTAGTCCTAAAAGGAAATTCTGCAATACATAAATTTTAATCCAAACTTCAATATGAATATCAAATAAGAATCGAGTTAGAGAAATTACCTTTCTTGGTTAAAATAGTCTTCCAATTCAAGTAAAGTTAGTTGAAGCCCGCCAAAAAAGGGCCATTGAGTGATAAAGTGGCCAACTGCCTTCCCCACCTAAAAAAAAAAGATTGAAAAAATTATCCTTATTCTAAAATTTAATATTTTTTTTTAAAAAGTACAAATTGAATAAAAATTGGTCGTTCACTTTCATCATGAATGATCATTAATATCAAAAGAAAAAGTATAAATATTCAAAAAAGGTGAAAAAGTAAAAAAAGGAAAAAATAAATATAATAACTTTTTTTTCAAAAAAAAATTGGCAACTAGAAACAAGATTCAAAGTAGTTGGTGAATCAAAATCCTAAAAAAGGACACTAATATTATGGTATAGCAAAAACAAAAAAAAAAACTGAAAGTGAAGTAACAGAGAGAGAGAGAATTGTAGAGAGAGAGAGAAAAAAAAAGGGTTAAGTTCTTATTTGTTTGTTGATTTGTAATTAGCTTTTGGTTTTTATTAGCAGCTTTATGATATGGAAGATTCACAACAACTCTTGAGGTACATAATTCCATCTTTATTCTTTTATTTGAAATGATTTTTGGTGGGAAATTTATCCTTCGTTTTTCGTCTTTTTGATTTCTCATTTGGTGTTTGATTAACTTGAATTTACGAAGAAATAATCTCTTGTCTAGAATGTTTGTTGACATATTCAAGGTTCGAATTCTTGTTAACTATGAATTTTATCATAATCTTTGGTGATTTCACTTCTTGATTTCTCATATGGTGTTCGGTATGTTTTTCACAAAAATTGGATATTTCTTCTTTTTTTCAAAATTATTTTTGTTGGGAAATTCAACTGTTTTTTCTTCCTCTGTTGTTTTTTGAATCACAAATTGATTTTCATGGTTTTTTTGTGTGTTAGTTCAATTATTTTTGTTCCTCACTCGGTGTCTAATTTCTGTAGTGGTATGCTTGATTCAGATTCGACACCATATAAGGTTCACTAAAGAAAAAAAATCACTTTTTATCGTAATTTTTTCTATATAACATGCTTAAGGATGGAAAATCTCCCATCATAACCTTTGGTAACGTTAATTTTTTGATTTTCCATCTGGTGACTGTATTTCTCAATTTCTATTTGTGTGCATGTAAATATTATGAGTCTGAAAAAGATTTCACAAATTTTATCATGTTTTCGTTGATGGTGATGTATATAAGTTGAATCCATTTAATAGCAATTAAGACAATTTCTCTCTCTTCATTTTATGTTTTTTCCCATAAATAATTTTAGTACCATGTTACATAAATACTTTTCGATAACGAAATAAATAAATTTGTCAAATACTTTTTGTTATTATGATTTAGGTTTGAGATCTATGTTTTGCACAGGACAAAATTCATATCAAATTCTATAGTATTATCCTTTTAGGTTGTATTCAATATGAACGAAACATGTTTTATTTTGGAAAATAAGTGAATCTTTTACTTATTTTTAACGATCGAATATGAGAAAATCGGAGAAAATGTTTTAATTTGATTTTTTTTTCCTCAGGGTGAAAGAGTAATGCTAGAACTATGGGGAAAAAAGGCAGTTGGTTTTCTGCCATCAAAAGGGTGTTCACACCTAGCTCAAAAGAGAAATTACCTAATGTAAGTTTATTTCACTTTCACAAGGACTATTTGTCACTCTCTTCCTTTAGTTTTTTTCTCGTACGTGCGAATAAAGTTTCACATTGATAGGGCAAAAAGAGAAAAACAACAGACAGAAAAGCTACGGAGTGTGTAGCTCCAAACAAGTGACGACAAATGTAACATCGTTCATCGTTTTTATATATTTATTTTTTTACTAGAAAACCACGCGGTCCGTAGCATTTGATCATCGTTTTTTTAGGCATTTTTTAGTAGTATGCATAGACCAACACTTGCTTATTTTGAAATTAGCCTAAAAAATAGAGTTGAAGGGTTAAAATGGAACAAGGTTGAGATGTAGTGTCGAAATGAAAATTGATGTCAAGTTAGAGAGGCTCTTTATGTATTTGGCCATAAATTAATGACAGAAAAATGTAATTGATGTTTACATAAATAAGAATTCAGATGATGATAGAGATCTACAAAACTAATCTATGAATCAATTTCAACAACTAGTGTCTAAATTACACTTGACAGAAAAAATATATGTATGTACTATTGAAGTTAACTTAAAATACTCAAAACTATTTGAAATTCGAGTTGTTCGAAAGAGGGGCATGATCAAGTTGGGGTTTGCTATATGATGTCTCACTGTCCATATCGCTACATTTAAGCTCATCTTAGTTAGTAATTCAGTGTAATATGTGGTGTAACATGTATATGCCTCAAATGTTTTGGAAGGATCATGTAGTACTTACCTGATTCGGAACGATTGTTGCAGGAATCAGAGAAGAAAGGCGCTAAGGAAAAGAAGAATCGCGGAAAACTGAAGCATGGAGAGACTAAATCATTTATCCCTCTCTTTAGAGAGCCAAGTAGTATTGAGAAAATACTTGGAGAAGTAGATGAAGAAATGCTACTTTCTCCGAGATTTACTTTACCCGCGGGAGCTGTCTCTCCTCGGATCTCTTCTTATAGGTTTGCCACTCCTACCGCTACGTCTCCAAGAGTTGCCTCTCCTAAGGCTTCCTCTCGCCGGGTTACTTCACCTAAGGCTCCTTCACAAAGGGTTACTTCTCCAAGAGCTATATCTCCTAAGGCTCATCCTCCAAGGGTACCTTCTCCTAATGTTAGTCGTAACCGCAAAGAAATCAGCTATGCTTATAGACCAGAACCAACTTTGAGAGCTCTCAATCTTTCAGCAACAAAAATACAGGCAGCCTACAGAGGTTACATGGTAAGTTTCAATATTATTTCACCTTGCAAATGATCCGCTAACTCTTTCTCGTCAGAAGCTTGTGATTCTGTTTTTGATACAGCAAAGTAGAGGAAAATGATTCTTAATTGTTGAGCCGAGGGTCTATGGAAACGATTCTTTACTAGTACGTTGTACTGTGAAAGAGTAAAGCAATTCATTCGATAGAGTGGACTGCAACACACATTGTCTAATCAAATCCAATCCAATTCTCTCTCGATCTATATGTTCCTCAATAATCCGACTCAGGGCAGATTGTTCTCCCAACTAAGTACCCCACGTTCAACCCCCCGTTTCTACCATCAACAAGAACTTGCATCAGTTGCATATAAAACGAAATTTCAACAACTGCTTCACGTTATGCTCCTTAGTCAATGGGAAGTATGGAGTGTGCACTGATCCATTGAGGAATTCTATCATATTGCTAAGTTTTGTTCTAATTGCCTACTAGGGATGACATCTTACGTCAAAACGTAGATACTTCTACAGCTCAACGAGAACATGTTCCTAGATAGGAAAGAACAGAGGTAGAGGGTTAGTAGATAGATGAGTAATTCCTCCTTTTCGTGAAGGAGAACATGATTCTACTGATCAGTATTACGACAACTGTTTATTTTACTCGAGTTATTTGTACTAACTTTGTTATCGATACTTCCCTTTCTTCAGTATTTTTCGTCGTAGCTTTTACTCTTGTATTTGTCAAACCTGTTTTCAGAAACACTTTTCTTGAGCTTAGGTTTATCAGAAACAACATTTCTACCTCTCGAGACCCCAGAATTACACTTAACGTTTATCAATTGTTAATAGACTTTACTTTCTAATCTGAGTGTTTTCTGTTTTTGACAGGCAAGGAGGAGTTTCAGAGCTTTGAGGGGTTTAGTAAGGCTTCAAGGAGTTGTGAGAAGTAGTAATGTAAAAAAGCAAACAGCAAATGCCATGAAACAGATGCAACTTCTTGTTAGAGTCCAAACTCAAATTCAGTCGAGGAGGATCCAAATGTTGGAAAACCAAGCACTTCAACACCAAGCATACAAAAACGACAAGGATGTCGAGAGCACCATCAGTAAATGGACTCAACTGGTATGTTAGAACCATCCTCATGAAGTTAACATTCCTATTTAGTGGTTTATAAAAAGTCGTCATTTCCAAAACGATATATAGTTGTTGATGTTTGATGAACAATGTTGGTATAGTGTGAGGCAGGCAACAATGATAATTGGGATGATAGTTTGCTGACTAAAGAAGAAGTAGAAGGAAGGCTGAGGAAAAAAGTGGAAGCAGTCATCAAAAGGGAGAGAGCAATGGCATATGCATATTCTCACCGGGTACAATAAACACCTCTATCTTTAACGGATTCAACGTTTAAAGTTTTTACTATATATATCTATGCTCTGTGTTGAAAGTTCATTTGGTCCATCGAGTTTTTGGCTAATCTTACCTCTTTTATCAGCTATGGAAAAATGATCCAAAATCGGGTTTGGATATGGGAGCTAACGGTTTTCCATGGTGGTGGAATTGGTTAGAACGTCAACTACCTTCAAGAAACGCTAACAAAACTCCATCTGCTATGAAAGATAACAAACTAACACCACCAAGGGCAATCTCAGAGCACAAACCAAGTCCAACGCCTCTAAACAACGTTACTTTCAGACGTATACTCTCAGATTACGACAACAATGAATCATCAGTTACACCAATGTCAACCAAGTCAGCAATTCCAATGAGGGGAAAACAGATGCATACACCAATTAGAACCCCACCAATGAACAACTCAAGTCTAAAGAAGTACTCGAGAGGTCGAGCTAGTGCTTCTAACTACCCTTTTGATCTTCCATTAAAAGACGATGATAGCCTCACGAGCTGTCCACCGTTTTCAGTACCACATTACATGTCACAAACAGCATCAGCTACAGCTAAAGCTAAAGCCAGAGCAAATAGCAATCCTAAGGAGAGAAATCCAGAAAAACAATCCAATGACACAAAGAAAAGATTTTCATTTCCTTTGACTCCAAATATATGGTCATCTAAGTGGAGTAAAGGGTCTGGAAAGGATTCTGCTTCACGAAAAGAAGTCGATAAACACGAGTCCATGGCTGATCATATAAGTGTGGATTCAACTGTTTCGATGCCCGCGGTTGTTGGTGGGAGAAGACCATTTAACAGATTTGTGTGATTGTTTGTTCCTTTGTATGTTACCCTATTAACTTGTGGAGTTCAGTTTGTATGTTTTTTTGTTATTCTATTTGTTGTTATATGAGTGCATGAAGTGTTGTATGGTGTTACATAGAATTGATGTATAATAATGAAGAAACCATAAGAACATTTTACTATGATTTCAATACTTAGGTCCAAACTATTTGGTTTGAGAAAATGGAAGAAATTGAAATTTGTGATTGAGATGTTAAAGAATTGGTTTTATAGTTTACACAAATATTAGTATTATAAGTATCATTTTTATAAAAGTGACATCTAGTCTTAATATCTTGAAAAGAATGACTCGTAATATCAAGTCTTAAATATGTCATTTATCGATACATAGTTTTTTACTTGAAGGTCAATTATTTAAATTTCTATCGATAAATTTCTTTTTATAAGTGGTTAAGAGAGCTGATTTCTACTTTGTATGTTCAATCGGATCCATTACTTCTTGTTTCAAATCTTGTTTTAAGAAAAGTTGTATTTGACGATAGAAAAATTTTAGACCAAAATATTAATTAAAAAACATTTTTGTTCAATTTTAACTAATTTAAGTGCATTCTTTATCCTTTTCCAATTTGTTGGTACATAGAAATAACCTATGAATAAGAACTGGTTGATTATGGGAAAGAGTCTCACTAACCACTTCTTCAAATTGATAGTTAAAAGCTCCCTTTAACTTTGCACTTCGTTAAATACATATTTAAACTAGGGATAAGGCATAAATTTCCCCTCTAACTTGTATACTTTTTCTTAATTAAAATATAATTAATAGAATAATTTTCATATATAGCAAACATAAAATTTATATTTGTATGTTATGACAATGTTTACGTAATTGCGCTCCATAGCAAACATATAGATGTATAATTCACTATACATATACAATTGAAGCGAATTGTATAAAACGAAGTGTGTAAAACGAGAAAGAGAAAGAGATTTGGGAAGAGAATTGTATAAAACGAAGTGTATAAAACGAGAAAGAGAAAGAAACTTGGGTAGAGAATTGTATAAAATGAAGTATCAAAAAAATTGTATGATTTTAAGTGTATAGGACGATTATATACAATTTTAATTTGTATAAAATGAGAAAGAGAGAAAGACAAAAAAAACTTGGGCATGGTATATACAATTAAATTGAATTGTATAAACTAGAAAGAGAGAAATTATATACAATTTGAATTTGTATAAAACGAAAAAGAGAGAAAGACAAAAGAGACTTGGGTAGGGAAGTACTTTTATTGTATAATTACAAGTGTATAAGATGGAGATATATGTATTTGCATATGTATATACAATTTTCTCTCGCTTTATACAATTAGAAACACAATTAATATAATTCTATTGTATAAAGTGAGAGAGGCGAGCGAAGGAAGCGAGCGAGAGAGGTAGAGTGGCGAGCACGAGAATATGAGGGGGAGAGGAACTGACAAACAGTTTGTTATGAAACACAAATAAATCAAAAGGTAGCTATTATATTTATTTTATATTATTAGTTTGTCCATCTATACAATTATCCCAATTAATATCACTCCAAAACTGATGTGGAAATAAAATTAATTTAAAGATAAATTAAGCGCGTTTGAGATGAAAATAAAATCAAAAAGTAATTTTTTTAACCTCCACCGCCCTGTTTTCTTCTTTTACATGCTCCTATTCTCTTAGTTTCCTTAAAAAATTTCTTCCTCATTTTTTTCTTCGCACAATTTACAATTTATCACTCAATTTCAATTCTTCTTATCACATTCTTTTTTACATTTTTTCACTCAATTTCATCAATATAACTAGAAAAAGTAATTTTTTAAACTTAAATTTCACAATAATTCTAAAAATTCTACTTTGTTCACCTAACTTATCCACTTTATCCTTCAAATTTTTGTAGAAAGCACAAAGCAAACTAAAATGCCATGGATATGAAAAACATCTTCTATACTCAAGTTGGAGGTGGAAACTCATTAATATGAAGCTCAGTAAAACGTCATTAGATCCATTGTTGAAGCTTTGAGCTCGCCGCAACACCTGCAACATAAACTAAAAGCGAAAAAATCAAAAGGTGGTACGGTAAAGGGGTTTGATTCGATGTTTGCCAATGACTGATTTGGAGTTTTAGGTGGCTGTTTGTGGTGGCTAAGGTAGTTGTTTAGTGGTTGTTCTTTGTCAGAGATGGTTTGACAGTTGGGAAAAGAGGAGGGAATAACGTTAAGGAGGTAAGTTTGTGGTGGCAATGAGTTGATTGTTCTTCGCCGGAGACAAAGAGAATTGTGATATGAATTCAAATAAATAATTTTCTAGTCAGATTAGAGATAAAAGTGAATATGATTTAAATTGGAAGAGAATATGATTATTACAGATTTATAATAATTCGTTAGGAATTAATAAGTGTAAAATAGAGTTAATAAAAAGGAAAATTGTATAAAATAGCAAACTAATAATCTAAATTAAATGGAATAGCTAGGGTTTGATTTAATTGTGCTCCATAGCAAACATTAACTAAAATTTGTCAGCGTCTCTCTCCCAGGAATCTCGCTCGCCACTCTCCATTCTCGCTCGCCTCTCTCGCTTTATACACAGAAATGTATAATTCTGTTTCTGTTTTGTATAAAGCGAGAGAAAATTGTATATACACATGCAAAAATGTATATCTTCGTGTTATACGCTTAATTATACAATTTACAAACATTTTACTTCAAAAATTGCAGAGAAAAGGCCAACGAAATATACAATTGTGAATTATACAATTGCAGTGAAATACAATTTTCTCAAGCTTTATACAACAGAAGTGTATATATTGTGTTTCTGTTTTTGTATAAAGCGAGAAAAACATATATCTTCTTGTTATACACTTATAATTATGCAATATACATATATTTTAATTCGATTCAATTATATGAAAAGCAAATTATACAATTGCAGCGAAATAGCCAGCGAATTATACAATTTTAGGCCAGCGAATTATACAATTTAGGCCAGCGAATTATACACTTGTATATGTATAGCGAATTATACAGTTTTTATGTTTGCTATGGAGCGCAATTATGCAAAGTTTGCTATATTATACAAATATGATTTTTTTGTTTGCTATATGTGAAAGTTGCCCTTAATAAAAAAGTTAATCAATAAAAAAAATTAAAAAAAGTTATAATTTCTAACGTGGTGTTGACGTGACGGTGATGTTATCCTTGTGTGGCAGCAAGTGTAATATATCATATACTGTGAGAGTAGTGCTATGGTCTGAAGGTGATATAAATTCACTTTTAAATAGTAAATTGCGTAATAGATTGTTACAATGGTTGAAGCGTGAAATTAATTTTTCGATACAAGTATATCTCAACTTTGGCCATTATTTCAAAACTTAGAAAATTCAAATTTCTACAGGATGAAGCTTTTGCTTTATAATAATAGCCTCAATTCAAATCCATAATTTATCTTTATTTCAAAAGTATTTACATCTTTTGCGATATTTCTTTACTGTAAAGGTAATTATTTGGTTGAAAAGTGCCAAAGTTCATTCATTTATTCATTTTATAAGTTCTTCCACTGTTTTTCCTTTTCCTTTAATTAAACGGTATCTTCCTCCTTTGCGAAATTAAATTCATATTTCTCACCTTTCATCAACCACAAGTTCAAAAATTGACGGCTAAAGCGATCTCCACGTGAATTCATGCTTCCCTTCGAGATATCATACACGATAGTATTTTATTTTTTTAAAGTATTAAAATATAGATATGTAATACAACACTCGAAGTATCCTATAAATGCTAATAATTGGATACACTTCTCTACATGAGTTAAAAAATTGAATTTTTATAGTTATGTTGGTGTTATTTTTCTTGCTAAAATTAGATAACACTTTTATAAGTTGTACTCTCTATTCTTAATTACTTATCTACTTTTTCTTTTTTTAGTTGTCCCTAATTATTCTGCATTTTGACAACAAATCAATAAAGGATTTAATTTTACTTGTTAAGACTTTCGATTAATCACTTTAAAATTTGAAAAGTTTAAATTTTTAATTCACCCACTTCTTAATAGAAGCAAGTAAAATGATAAAATCACTATGTTAAAATAAGTTTATCAATTTAAAAATAGACACAATTAGAAACAGCATAATTGATAACATTTTTGGCATTTTAATTAAAACTCATAAAATTTTAGTAGTTTGTTTCTGGAAAAAGTAATTGATATTGGAAACAAAAAATCATAAAATAGAAGAAACTGAATGATGTAAAAAACAAAAAAAGGGTAAAATTTAGCGATTTGTTCGAGGCCGTAAACAAAATGAATAATATTTGAAAGGCACGGAGAATCGCTTATTGATTTTGCCAACCTTCAATGCAAGTATTCATCATTCTTTGATTGACGCACTTGCTCTGCTAATTGGCTTTTTTTGCATCATATTTATAATATTTAACACAAACAAATTCAAAAAAAAAAAATGAAAGGAAGAGAAATTACTAACAATTTACGAGTATTTGATAAGTGAAGTGCTGGATTTTAAAGGCAGGAAGAACTGAAAATGTAACCCTAGTTCGAAATGGGCCTACACTTGTCAAGTTAAAAAGCCCAAGTGTGTGTAGTATATATAGCCCACTAAATGTCAAAATTCATATATATCTTACAAAAACGACGAAATAATTGGTAAAATCCCACTAAATGGAGTTTGATAAGGATAACATATACGCAAATCTTACCGTAAAAGTAGAGGGGTTGTTTCTGAAAGCCCTTGGACTAGATGTGATATTAGAAAAACAGTATAAAGTCTATTTGTGTATCATGTACAATTTGAGTTTTTTAAATATAAAAAATATAGGTTATGTATGCATGAGGTTTTCATGGGCGAGTGGTTTTTTAAAATTATTTTCTGCTAATTTTTAGATGTTAAGTTTTACGTGAAAATCGTTACCCACTGATGAATATTGAAAATATAGTTTAAGAGGTAAATTTTACCTTAATCTTTAAACTTCTATAATACCGTATAAGTTTTTCCAAGTAAAGGTGTATAGTGTATAAAGTTGATACAGAAATTTTAGAGGCCAAATGCAGCTATAGTTTATGAATATGAGTTAGACATGTAACTGCTTCGTTTAGAATTATTTGGAATCAAAAATATTTCTCAATGCAGACATGTAACTGCTTCGTTTAGAATTATTTGGAATCAAAAATATTTCTCAATGCACTCCTTTCATGGTGGCATCCCTTGGCTACTTGCAGATAGCACACAATCAACTCCAAGGAAGCATTTGAACACAAACAAAGATCAAAGGGTTTTCTAAACCAAATTTGACATAAAAATGTGCTCTCTCCCAGTTCATCTAACCATACACGGTTCCTCACCCTCAGCCTCGTGAAAGATTATGTGCTATTTTGCAAGCATCATCTAAGGTATACCCCGAGGCAGTGTTGATTCAAAAGAAGTTCCCAGTAGCCAAATATATGTCACCAACATCTCCTCACTTCACTACTTTAAGACTGTACCGACGAAAGAGTGAAGATGCATAATTTTACAGAGAACACCTACCTTTGTCATATCCACTGCAGGACTTGCAACTGCAGAGTGCAGAGTTTGAACCGAACAACACTGACAGAAACAGCTTCTTCAGCAAGAAGCAGACTCAAAAGAGCTACAAACATGTATATCTAAGTTTGTGCATAAAACTTGTTGTCCCCTCCAAACCACCTCTCCAGTCAATTAGCAAAAAACCCTTTCTGTCCTCTTCTGATTATCCTTCAGTCCACCTGGAAGTCAATATATAAGCTAAAAAACATACTCCACAGATTACAGCTTCCTTGTTGCCTGACAGTGCAGAAACACATAACTGACCACTTTTTCACTTCCTTCTCTGCAATTCTGACTATGTTACACAAGCTTCATGTCCGGTAATCCAACAAAATCTGGCTTGGCAAAACTACCTTCAGTAGGTGGGTTCAAGAATGTCACTAGGAATTCATTCTCACACTTTTTTTTTTTTATAAAGATTCTTACACTTAATAAGCTCCCCTAGTTTCCTAATTTAGAGGCGAAGATAAAAGAGTGACTTGTTTAAGGCCTGTCAAAAAAGAGAGCTTTTTCCATCATCTCTTGATCAATCAGGATCAGCTCCAGCTAACTTCAAATTGGCGGGGAAGGAGAAAGATGGAAGAAGTCCATCTCTTAACTTCTTGATCCATTTGGTTCGAGAGAAATAGGAAAGTGTTTTTTTGAAGAAAAAAAAAGGGTAATCTTAAGTTATTTAAGACTTCTTTTCGAGTTTTTTGACCAAAATCATCCCTATTGTCTACCCTAATTTCATGACATCCTTATATTATCTATCCCGCTTAACTGGCAACATCCTTTAAGTTTCCCAAACTTAACCAAAACTTACCCTTACTTCGTCATGTACTTTTATTTCCTTGTGAAGTTTCATACAAGCTAGCTCCTTAAAGAGCAGAACCAATTAATGTTGATCGACATAAAAAATTCTCATCTTCATAACGGTGGAGAAATTAGGTAAATGCTTTCAGCTAGTTTTCAACATAGATGGATTACTTTGTTATTCTCAATCAAGTACAAACAGTGAATTATCAAGAGCCTGCTAAAAATTAAAGTTCAGACTTAGAAAGTGACAGTGAAGATTATATACTTCGCATATGCAGATAACGTTCTGGTGTTCAAAAGTTCTAATGTTGTATTCGTCTTCTTTTAAAAGAGCGATCAATCCCAATTCTGCTCAACCCCAAAATGACGTCAATTGCTACAGAGTTGAAGCAAATGCATCATCTCGACTATTCAAGATAGATGAAGCAGACTTCTCTGTGTGTATATCATAACTACTGCCAGTAATCCGTCAACTCTAAACTCAGCAAAAGAATGAAAAATATTGTCATCAAAGTACCAAGTCCTCAATTGGTCTAATAATACTCAGCAAAAGAATAAATTGTCATACACGTTTAAAACAATGCTTTTCTTATCACTCCACAATGGTCTACTATATGAGTGATAGAAGAATCATACCGACAATGGAGAAATACGATCCCCAAGAATTCCAAAAGAAAGATTAGATCCTTCAATCATCCAATTATGCCTTCACCTCGACTTGCTTTGGTCCTAGTTCAGGGAGCAGGAAACCAAGACCATCCTTAGGTTTAGCTTCCAAAGAAGCTTCCTTTCCATTTTGATACAACGGATTCGATGTCAAAATTCTCAACCCTTTATACCTATCAATCTCTAAAACCTCCGGCAATCCATTAGTACATCCCTTTGACATTCCTACATCAATCCTTATAGCTTGGTTACCACAAACTCCATTTATCCCACTTTCTTGAATCGTATGTCCCATTATCATCCTCTTCGCTCCAGGAATAGTAGCAAGCACATGTTCAAGAGTAGAACAATCACAATCCTTCGCTAACTCATTCGAAAACCTCCTCAACCAAACAATAGAATCCTTTCCCCTCACTAAATCCCTTGAAACTCTTCCCTTCAATCCACAAATCCAATCCCTCACTTCCTCATTCACATTCTCGAATCCATAATCCACATGTTTAGGCAAAAGCCCACCATGTACAAACACGGAATCACCAACCACAACAACTGTTTGATTTTTCGATAAAAACCTCTCCGAAATAGGTCCCTTTGGCCTTAATGCTGCAATACGGATTCTAATCCCTTCAAAATACTCCGGTCTAACACCGCGAAATTCTAAAGGAATCCCTTCAAATAGATCTTTAAAACACCCTTTTTCACCCAACCCATTACACAACTTTTTCATATCAATACCTACAGAATACCACATAGCCCAATCTTGAAATTCTTTAAGGCCCTCTTTAGTAACATACCTAAAATCACCATCAACATTCATAATTTCATGATTACCATTCATAGTAATTAAATTGCCATTTACCTTTGCAGCTTCCCTTTTCAATTTTTCAAGAAAATAAAGAATTTTCAACTCTTCACCACCACGGTCTAGCACATCACCTATTTGTACAACTGTTGTTGACCCACCACACCATTTATCATGATCATCAATTAAGCCAGCAAGTTTGAAGGATTCTTTGGATTTTTGAAAATCACCATGGATATCACCTATAGCAATTAAACGAGTCGGAGAAGGGAAGATTGTTTGTAATGGATTTTGGGGTTTTGGGGTTATTGGCGGCGGTAAGAAAATACCACCGCTGACAGAGAAATCGACGAATGTATCAACGAAAGAGGAGAAGATTGTAGGGAGATTTTGGCATGTTAGATTCGCTTGTGACTCCATTTTTGCATATGATGTGAACAAAGTGAAGGTTTTTTTGTTTTGTTGACGAATAGAGGTTTTGTAAGATGACTTTTGACTTTTGGTTGACCTAAATACTCTCTTTAGTGAATTTTTGTTTATATACATATTTTATCTAAAGTTTAAGAAAATATTACTCATAATATCACCTTTTAATAATTATGCATATATTTTTTAGGGAAAATTATATATAATAGCAAATTAATAACCTAAAATAAATGAAGTAGATAGAGTTTGATTTAATTGTGCTCCATAGCAAAAGTTTGCAAAAAATTGTCGGCGCCTCTCTCCCAAATATCTCGCTCGCCACTCTCCCGTTATCGCTCCAATCTCTCGCTCGCTTCCTCACTTTTTATACAAACACAAGTGTATAAAAATTGTTTCTATTTGTATAAACCAGAGAAAATTGTATAAATACACATATTTTTGTTCCTCTTCCAGATCTCGCTCGCAACCCTCGCCTTTCTCACTTATACAAACAGAAGCGAAATGTATAAATTGTGTTTCTGTTTGTATAAAGCATGAGAAAATTGTATATACAAATGCAAGTACATATATTTTCGTCCTATACACTTATAATTATACAATAAAAATACTTCCCTGCCCAGTTTCTTTTGTTTTTCTCTCTTTCTCGTTTTATACAATTTTCAAATTGTATCTAATTTCTCTCTTTCTCGTTTTATACAATTCGATTCAATTGTATATTCCTTGTCAAGTCTCTTTTGTGTTTCTCTCTTTCTCATTTTATACAAATTCAAATTGTATATAATTGTTTTATACACTTATAATAATATAATTCATTTTATAAACTTTGTTTTTATATAGTTCTCTGCCTAATTATCTTTCTCTTTCTTGTTTTATACACTTCGTTTTATATGATTTGCTTCAACTGTATATGTATAGCGAATTATACAGTTTCTATGTTTGCTATGAAACGCAATTATATAAACTTTGCTATAACATACAAATATAAATTTTTTATTTGCTATATGTAAAAGTTGCCCTATTTTTTTAAAGTTATATCAGATACACAAATATCAAATATGATATTAAATAATTATCTTACAATTCAAACTTCTTAATTAAAGATAAATTAACAATTATATATATTATATATATATATATATATTATATATATATATATATATATATATATATATATCAAAAATCCATTTGGAAGAGAATTTGGCAAGAATAGTATATAACATATTTCATATTATGTTATTTTACTTTTTTGAACATTTTTACCATTTTAGTTTTAATATCTTTTAATTAAAAAAATAAAATTGGTTTATTTAAAATAAAAAGAATATTATAGACTTTTAAAATTTCTGGCCAAATTTTCTAGTCATTAGTATTATTACCCACCATATTTATAAATATAAGGGTGACAAAGTAAAAATGGAAATTTATTTTTTAAATAGGAAAAAAGGACAAATATATTTTCGAAGTTTAAAAAATGATATGTCAATACCCTCCTTATATTTTTTATCCTTCAGGCCCTTGTCGTCCAATAATCAATGCACAATTTCGCTCCCACAAACGGCACACACTTTGTGTGCACATGGCGCAATCCTAAATCACTACCTGATTCACCAATTTTTTTAACCCAATTCTTAAGGACGCGCCCATGACCTAATAATTCCACCCGATTTATAGGTAAAATATACTCTCTAAAATCTAAAAAAGAAAAAATTAATCCTGAGAACTGATTAGATTGGTGAGATCAAGAAGGATGAGTATTGTAGGAAGAAAAAGAAAAAGAATTATGAGGTGCTTTTGTTAGTTTTTATTGCTCGATGTAGGCCACTTCATATGACAGGGTCACCCATGTCCGAATTTCAGCATGCTAATCTTCTCTATTGGGCACGTCACCTTTGTAAGGAGTATTAATTGTGAGGAGCTTACAAGGGAGTGGGTGTTTTCTTTAAAGTTTAGAGAATTTATTTTAAACGGCTAAAAACATTTTATATTTATATCTCAAACTTAAGCTATATTCTTGTACTACTTGATGAACAAAAAACATTTTTAAATATTCTCAAAAGTTGCAATTTATATCCCTCTGTTAAAGCCTGTCAAGAAACTGCCGACCTCAACCAAAAATTGCTACATTTTTATTTCACCTCATTCATGGGCCAATGCATGCGTTATATTCGATGGATATCTTGAGAAAGAAGAATATTTTCAGAGATGGACCTCCCCTCTATGAAACCACTTTGGTTTTGAGTTTAGAAAGAATACTGGAAAGTCTGAAGTTAATGATTTTGGAGATGATTTTTGAAGAAACATTGCCGAGGCTAATGGGTTTGAGGTCTGAAAAGCTTTGGGGGTGGTCAATTTTGGGGACAATGACAATGCAAGTGTGTGTGTGAAATTTTGTGAGAATAGACCCTCTAAAAAAAGGCTTTAACTGCATTATGAACATCATTGGAGATACTATTCCAACAATTATGGTAAAACATCCCACTTAGCCCATCAGACCCCGGAGAGCTATTGACATCAATTGAAAAAACTATTTCAGTAACTTCTTGTAAAGAAGGAATAACATTTATCATATTGTTATCATCATCCGAGACACAACTCTCTATACAATTAAAAGCAGTATAGTCACATGCGCTAGGTTCACAGGCAAACAAGTTCTGATAGAAGTTTACGACTCGTTCCACAATAGTTTCATTTCCTTATAACTAATTATTATTCTTGTCTCGAATCCTTCTAACATAGTCAAGCTTTTTCTTCTATATTTGACAATGGCATAGAAATATGTAGTGTTAGCATGCCCTTATTGAAACACTTAACTCTAGCTTTCTGGCTCAACATAGAATTTTAAATTTTGAGATATCTTATGAATTCAGCTTTGCGTTTGGAGAGTTCACACCTAATCTCAAGAGTATTATTAGTGAGGCAAGTATCCTGTAGTTCCCTAATCAAGGTCTCCAGTCTTTTAGGCTCTTCATAAATATTTCCAGAAGTGTTTCCGGACTAGGTACTAATAGTTCTCGTAGTGTTTTTGATCTTTTGTACGAGAATGTATAGAGGGATACCGTGGATATGAACATCCCAACTATTATGCATAGTATTTAGGAAGTCTAGATTTTCAGTCCAGAAATTAAGGAACTTGAAGTACTTGATGCCTTGAATGTATTCATGGAGGATATTTAATAAAAAAAGGGGCATGGTCGGAGCAAGATCTAGAAAATGAGTAACTGAGGTATTGTTAAAGGCATCAAACCAGCTGTTGTTAAAGACTAGTCTATCAAGGTCTTTTCCTGATGGTGTTTGAAGGGTCTCTGTTGTCACACCACGTCACTTTGAAACATGTGAATCCAGCATCCTGCAGACCGCATTCATTGAGGTATTCAATAAAATCAATACTCTCTTTCAATCTGTGTCTCTTTCCAATTCTTTCTTCTCTATTGATGATCACATCGAAGTCGCCAATGACTCCCAAGGGTCTTGGAGATTCGCAACCATGGTTCTTAAGTATGTCCATAATTCCCTTCTCAAATCCTCTAAGCATTTAACATATACAACAGTAAGAATTAGATAAAGACAACTATTATGACTAACTTTGATGTTGACATGTTGTTTTTTTGTCTTGAAGAATAATAATATTGATTTCATTGGTTCAAAAAAGCCATTTTTTTGGAGCAATTGTAAAAGCATGGTGCATTTCAAGCTTTATTTTGAATTTATCCATTTTCCACTATCTACCATAGGTTTCTGTAGGAAGATGAGAGGTAAATGGTATTGATGTTTCAACGTTTGGAGTCTCTCAACAGATCCTTTTGATCCTATACCTCTGATGTTAAAAGAAATTGTACTAACAATCAGAAACTTTTGGGGTAGAATTTTGTAAGTTTTGAGCCTCCTCCGAGAAATCTTTTGCAGTTGTGTTGTAGAGTTGACTATCTTCAATGTTTTGATGATTCCTCGGAGATAGATTGTTGAAGATGGCAATACTATGTTGCTCTTGTTTCCCCGTCTTCATAAGGTCCTCTAGTTTGCATACATATCCTGGTTGTGTCCTTCTCTAGTGTCTTAGTCCATTTTTTGAGAGTTATTCACCTGAAATGTTGTTATATTATTGCTAGGGTCAAGTGGGTGTGGGTCCAGGGTTTGAGCTAAATTTTTCATATCTACTTCTCCCAAATCAGCCTTTTGATCATTGAGATTTAGAGGGTGATCCGTCTTAGCAACGGTTAGTTGAGGCCATGTTTGCTCTGCTTCATTTTTTGAGCGTTGTACAACTCCTTCCAAATTAACTCCTTTAGGGATGTGAACTTTGCCTTTGAACCTTTGTTTTTTAGTCGGAATGTCTTTAAGGAGATTTGGTTCATTGATGTTAACATCTTATTTGTTGCTTTTGAATTTGCTTTTCTATGTTCTCTAGATAAGGTTCTACTTCTTTTCTAGCTTTCCTGACTCTTAAATTGTGATGGTGACTTTCACTCTTATTCTTTTTCCTTCCATTCGTCTTGCTTTGTCGGTACTTTTCCCATCTTGTACTTCTGTCAATAAACAAACTGTTCTACTTGTTTTCTTGCTCGTGATCCTTGTTCTTGTTGAACTCATTATTCTCAATGATTAAGTCCATCATCTCTTGTACATCAAGGTGATTGAACATGTTGTTCTCATGTTTTCTATTGGTAACATCCAAAGATTTTTTTGCTCTATCTTGTTTAGTTGTAGGTTCATCCGATTAGTCTCCTTCTCATTGTTTTTCCCTTTTCCTTTCTTATTTCCACTTGTTTCCAGCCCTCAATAATTTCAATTGTACATGCCTCTAGATCTTCTTGGAAATTCATATCCATATGCATCTCTTTTAGCTGAAGCAAGCTCTGATTATCAAAAGAAGTTTCATCCGTGACACCTGAATTTTGCCTGGTCCAACAATTTTATGCTTGTCATTGTTGTTTTAATTTTGGGATTCAACTTCTGTAATATTTGCTCTGTTGAGATTTGGTTTTGGTTGCTGATAAATTTGTTGCACTATCTCACATTTCTCTTTTGTATGCCCTTGGATTTTCAATGGATCCAAAATTCAGGGATACTTTCGTACTCAATCTTCTGATTGAATGATTCCTTTTGTCCTTCTGAGCTCTTTATTGTCACTTGAATTTCATTAATCAAAGGCTTCATAAGGTCTATTTCCACACTCATCTTGGCCATTGTGGCTCTCGTCTTTGATTGAATTTCTTTGTCCATGACAATAGGGGTTCCAATTGGTTCCACAATTCTAGACAGAGCTTCCCATTCATAGTAGTGCCACGGGAGGTCTAGTAAATTGATCCACACTAAATCTAAAGTCGTCTCTTTGTTTGGTTTGAAATTTTTTTGTCTATCTTTGGAATTTTATCGAATGATCTCCACTAAACTGAATGAAGTTGCAGGAAGATATAGTGTTGTAGTCTTCTTCACTTTCAGCATCAACGAATACGTATTTTTTCCCCATCTTTTGCCCCAATTTTCAGATGACCTTTGGTTGATACAATTTTCGCAAAATCTGCCCTAATTTTATCAATTTGTGGCCGATTTCGTTCGAATTTCCCCACCAGAGTCCATTTGCAAGTATCGACTAGGAGGTCGTGTTCTTCCTTGGTAAAGTTGACAACAGATCTTCCATTAATTATTTCATATTTCCTTGGTTGCAGTTTGATTCCGCCTTTGATGAAGTTCTGGTATCGAAAACCCAAAGTGCTCTTGTAGCTTGATTGCTCATCAGAGTAGGTATTTTGTCCTTGGTTATTGGTACTCCTGTTCATCTTGTTGAAGATTGGGAGTTTATGGCTAGAGAGGGGAAAGCGTTCGGGTCTGGTGGGTCTGGGGTCTGGCAGTCTTTTGCCTAAGGCGGTCAAAGGAGAGTCTTATGTCTGAGCTTTCCTTTGACTAGCCGTTACCAGAGAAATCTTTTCCGTTGATGTAAGAGAACGACTTTTGAGATGTAGACCTTACAAGATTCAATTTCCCTTTTTTAAAAGTTATGTCGTGCGGATTGAAGTGGGTATTTTTAAAATTAATCCGAAGTGGATTCATGTGGGGTAAGTTTGACGCGAGTTAAAAAAAATATATGCGAAACCGGGCGGGACAAATTAAAATTTTTGCCTCATATTACCTCACCCCATTGTCATACCTAAAAAAACTCACTTTTCCTCATATGCAACAAGCAATCAATGTATTATTAATTAGTGTTTTTGGCTCCCATTTCTTATAAAAATATCTTAAATGCAAAAATATTAATTAATTATTTTTAGACTAAAAAGTAACAAGTCTAATTTATTTCAACATTTTGTCCCCTAACTTTTTTTATTTTTTTGTTTATTTTTGTCCTTTTTTCAATAAAGGGTAAAAAAAACACTCCAACTTTGATTTATTGTTTAAATTTACCCTCGCCGTTAAAATAAAGTTAATTTTACCCCTCCCGTTACTAATTTCACCAAATTTATCCCTCATTAGATGGATTGACCCAAATTGACCCAATTGTTTTTTAAAATTTATTCCTTATTTTAACCCAATAACCCGACTCCATTTAAAATAACCCGACCCATTCCCCTCTAGGAATTTTCTTCAATTGTTCAGAGTGGGATAATAAAGAAGTATTGAGGAACAATTGCCAGAAGATGCTTAGAGGAACGTATTCGAGGTCATAGTAGTTGTTTATCCTTACCATGTCAAGCCTAATAGTCTCCAAAACTGTAGCACAAATTGATCTGTCCCAAAGGAAGATACACAAGGTTTGATACCACAAGTTCCAAAGGCAATCAAGTAGATCGAAACAAAGAATGCTGCTTTTTGTGATGATGTTGGATCGCAAGTACCATACTACAAAGCCTAATCCCTTTCACGGAAGCAAATACATCAGTAATGTCATTCCCTACATAAACAATTTGGGGTGGAAGCGGAATTTTAAGAGAGAACAGAGAAGAGGGTGAAGAGGAGAGCTGATTAGAAGTAGCTTGTTTTTTACTGAGGGAGAAGCCCCTCTATTTATACAACAATTTTACAAACTTGGCCAATAAAAAATGGCCGACAATATACTTTACACTTGGCCTTATATCTTTTGGCCGACACAAAACGACAAAATACTTTACTAATAATGGCCCTTTACTTTATTTATGACCGACACAACTTTTTACATATGACCACCTTATCTTTGGCCGACACAAAACGACAAAATACTTTAATAATAATGGCCTTTATTTATGGCCGACATACTATTTACACATAGACATACTATTTACACATATTATTTAATACTATTTACTACATACACATACTATTTACTATTTTTACATATTTACTCCAGCTGTACATCTGGAATATAATTATCTTCTCCTTTGCATTTTGAACATAGATGATCGGGATATTTTTGTCCTATTATCTTACAATATCTTGTCATTAAATTAGGAGAAATAAAGTCTTTCCGAATTGCTCTTGTTGTAGGTGTTTGCTCTAGTTTTAATAGGCTTAATATTCACTGCCTTAGGTCTTCCATATATGCTGCTCGGAATTCTCTACAGTTGGAGTATATGATTGTTTGATCTCTGTTATAGTAACTCCAGATTGCATTTTCATTCAAATAGTTGTTTGTTATTTCATTTAATATAGTAGCTAATCCAATAGTTCTCTTATTTGCGTAAAACTCTGGAATATCTACCCTTTGTATTTCTTCTTGTGTATCTATCTTTTCAGGAATTATCATTTCCCTAGTTAATCCAATATTTATAGCTTGTATCGTAGGTTTGATCTCATCATATAGTATTTCCGCTGTAGCTGAATAGAACTTTATGTAAAATAGAGTTCCTTTAGTTATTCTCTTGTATTGTAAAAATGTCTTATATAATTCTGATATCTTGGATACTTCTTCTCCTGTTATTGTATATACAGTACTTAATAATCCATAGTTGTAGCAGGTTGCTACTAGGCTTGGATTTATTCCAGGTTGTGTGATTAGCTTGTTATAACCTTGTAAATATTGGGTTATATAGTCTTCATTCGGGTTTTTTTGTATATTTTGCTCTGGGGTTCTGATTTAGGAAAGTTTGTATCTTGTATATATTTTCTATATACATTCTAGTGATGTGGTTGTATATCTGTTTCTGTGAATCTCATCATATAGTATTTCCGCTGTAGCTGAATAGAACTTTATGTAAAATAGAGTTCCTTTAGTTATTCTCTTGTATTGTAAAAATGTCTTATATAATTCTGATATCTTGGATACTTCTTCTCCTGTTATTGTATATACAGTACTTAATAATCCATAGTTGTAGCAGGTTGCTACTAGGCTTGGATTTATTCCAGGTTGTGTGATTAGCTTGTTATAACCTTGTAAATATTGGGTTATATAGTCTTCATTCGGGTTTTTTGTATATTTTGCTCTGGGGTTCTGATTTAGGAAAGTTTGTATCTTGTATATATTTTCTATATACATTCTAGTGATGTGGTTGTATGTCTGTTTCTGTGAATCTAAGCTGGCTTTATAAGTATTTATCTGTGGAGGTACTAGTATGTCTTTTTGGGTATTTTGAGGAGTATATGGTTTAGAAAATAATTTATTCATGTTTGTATTTGTATATTTTACCTTAGCTTCCTTCTTTTTTGTAGATGGTCCTGCTGTAGATGTACTTCCTGCTGTAGCTGAGCTCCCTGCAGATGTATATATCTTTTTTGTTTTGGGTTTTTAGGTGTTTCCCATCGTCACCTTCTAGCTCCGCATTTTTTAAGTCATGCTGCTGACTTAGCTCCGCATATTTTAAGTCATGCTGCTGACCGTTAACTGTTTCTTTTAATACTTGTACTTCTGTTTCTATTTCCTCATTTTTTGACAAAGATTTGTCATCATAGCCAATATTTTTTCCATTGTATCTTTTTCTTGAGAGATAGTCTGCAAAAGATTCTTGTCAGTTTTAATTATCTCAATTGTAAATGTAAAATTTAATATATTTAATACCAATCTCCTTATTTCTTTTGTTGTAACTGAATCCTCTACCTTTTTAGTTATCCACCATTTTACCTGTGTATCATCTGTTCTTATAATAAATTTATTGTAAACAATATATGGTTCAAATGCTAATAAACATTTATATAATGCAAATAATTCTTTTCTATTTATTTCCCATTTTATTTGTGCTTCTGCATAAGATCCTGAATAATATCTACAGTGGTGTTCTATTTTTTCTTTTTCATATTTATATTTTAAAACTTCTCCATAACTATGATCACTTGAATCTGTTTCAACAATATAAGTAAATGATTTATTATCATCAGGAAAATATAGTTTTGGTAATTTTTTACATAAATTCTTAATATTTCTTATATGTTATTTATCTTTATTGTCGAAATAGTATTCAACATCTTTTTTATGTTTTTTTATGTAATGGTTTTAAATGTCCTGCTAATTTTGGTATATACTCTCTTACTTGATTTACTAATCCTAGAAAGGATTGTAATTTCTTTTTTGTATCTATATTTTCATCAAGGGTGATTATTTTTTATACTATGTGGTTTTGCATTTTTATTCCATTTCTATCTATTTGTATTCCTAGAAATTCTTTCTGTGATTTCATAATTTCTGCTTTCTTTTTACTTAAACTTATACCTGAACGTTTAATTATATGAATAAATTATTCTAATAACCTTATATGTTCATCTTGTGTTCTAGAATATAATAATATATCATCTATATATACAAAACAATTTTCTAACTGGTTAAAATAGTTATCCATAAAATGTTGATATCTACCTGGTGCATTTTTATATCCAAACGGTAAAACATTCCATTCATAGAAACCTTGCGGTACTGTGAATGCTGTTAGCTGTTTAGATTCTTCTTCTAGTTTTAGGTGATAAAATCCTGATTTACAGTCAAATTTACTAAAATAGTTATATCCTTGTATTTGTCTTATTTTTAGTATCTTATTCGGTATTGGGTAATTATATGTTTTAGTTTTAGCATTCAGATTGCGATAATCTATAACCATTCTACTTTTAACTCGTTTTTGTTCACTATGTTTATTAACTATAAATGCTGGACTTGTATGTTTACTATTGCTTTCTTGTATATAATTATTTTTTAATAGTTCATCTATATGTATTTTGAATTCTTTTAAATCATCAAAATTATATTTAAATGATTTTTGTGTTATTATGCTATTTTCATCTATTAATTCAATTTTTATTTTTGTCTTATGTTTTTTCCATCGTTGTAATGGATTTTCATTGTAAAGTAATTCTAGTTGTTCATTAATTATTTTAACTTTATCTATTGTGAATATGATAATTTCTAATTGTGTTATTTGTTTTTTATTTATATTTTCCATTTCTTGGTTTATCTTTTCGCTTCCTTTTATCCATTCTACAGGTTTACGTTGTTTATTATTTACTCTTTTTGCTCTTATCTTATTTCCGCATGGTGTAGTAAACGACCAATGTGTTTTTGTTATTATATGTGGGTAAAATTTATCTAGAAATGACATTCTTAATAACATATCTTTCGTTGTAAACTCAAAATCGTACATTTCTTCTATTGTTAGTATTTTATCCCATATTTGTATTTTTATATTTTTTGCTTTATGTGTGATCATACTTCCTTCATTATTAAATCATGTTACTACCATAGGTGTTTTTAATTTTTCTCATTTATCTTCTGGCAAACAATTATATTTACATATGTTTGCTTCTGCTCCTGTATCTATCATAGGAGTATAATATCTGTTGTGATATCCTTATACAACAATTTTTGCAAGTATATCTATTTTCATTAGTGATTTCGTCCTTTTAATGATTATTTTCTTGTTTTGACAAGTTATTGTTAGTTGTTCATTTTCTATATTGTATGGTTTAACTTTTTCAAACCATTTTATTTCTAATGTAATGTTTTGGTTTCTTTGGTAAATTTTAAATGGTATTATTAACGGTATTCCTCCTATAATTATTTCC